>JASAND010011234.1:0-34962 GCA_030248195.1 Trissonchulus latispiculum
ATAATATTCGACTAATATTCAACCCTGGTGACGCCTGCGAATTGCTTGGAGCTACAGCTCTGGCCCCGAGAACTTCTTCCGGAAGTGTAGCACTTAAACCGTTCAACTGCAGTTCGGCTGCTGTCAGTCGGAAATTCCTTAAGACATCCGGGTCTAGACTGGCCTGAATCGCTCCTGTAGTACCACCACTTGAGGACTGATGAAGGTGACTAGCAACTTGCGAACTATAGTTAGGTACCTGCGACACGGGCGCAGATCTAACCTGTCTAGCTTCCGAAGGACTCGAAATCCGTGTTGCCTGATGAGGAAAGACAACATCATTCTCTCGGCTACTAGGACCAGGGTTCTCCGACGTAAATTTGACAGATTCAGTCATTCGATTTTCCGCTTGCCTTTTTGTGAAGCGACGCCGTTTACGTCGTGCGTAGGTTTCTGGAGTGTATCTGACAGTTATCTTAGGATTTGTGCGTAGTCGCCCGTGTGGGGTTTCCCGCATTCATAGGCAGATATTTGGTGATTTTGTTGCTAGACACGACCGTTAGAACCAGAACCCTCCTATTTATACAAGGTTGAGCGGTTTAACGGTACTGTACTTAGAATGATATCCAAGTACGTTCACCACAACCAAAGGAATTGGGATGAAATCCTACCATACGTATTGTTTGCCTACCGAATAAAAAAATGTAAAATCAAGAATACCATCGTAGTTTTTTTTAGAACCACGGTTTCCTATCCACATTTTTGCACTTTCTCAGCACATCTGATAAGCTTACACTAAGAACTGAAGTATACCACCTGAGCTTTTTAATTATTTTTTTAAATTCTTGATCAAAATTCGTTTTCATAATAGAGATTGTTTTTCTTTGTTTAGCATGGCTAGATCAGAATATTTAAATTTGCCTGCGCCATTTATTTCTCGCAGTTCACAGATTATTCCTTTCATCAGTCGAAATAGCAATTATCCCGAATTTTCAAACTTTTATGAGACGCCGTCACCTATATTTCATCTCGGTCGGAGTGCCCCTAGTACAGAACATCACTATCAAATCAACTTCGTGTTTATTCTCAAAGCAGATGGTGTCGTTGGAGCGATTCTACCCATCGGTACAGATCCTCCGTCTCCCGTAGAGGCGAAACGAATTGCAAAGCAATGGAATGCAACTGTTAGACCCGGCGAAATTGCGAAATTCGGTCCTATTCTGTTGCCCCTTCTACGCTCAATTCTGCTCAGTAAGTTCAGTACGAACTCGCTACTTCGGTCGACTCTGCTGGGAACGGGCGACGCAGATCTGTGGGAAGCGAATCCCAATGACGAGGTTTTCGGCGTGGGCCTTAGTGTAGATGCGGTTCGGGCTGGTGCGAGGGTTCCACCCTACGCTCGAAATCTGGTGGGAGTAGCATTGATGGACATTCGTCATGTCCTTAAGTTTGGAAGCCCTCCTCCTGGATGGGACGGAGTGATTGTAATCGGGGATAGCAACGTGGAACGTATTCGGCGTTATGCCCCTGGCAGTGGGCCCTTTCTGCTTATTCCGTGGCCAGGTGCGGCTCTGGACTTGATTTTTCGCATCGCCATCGCAGTTGCCAACCCCTATGTCCGTCGGATCATCATCATCGGTGGTACAAACAATCTTCAGACTGACTCCAGGAATACCCGTCGCCCAATCCAAGTTGCCCGCCTGTTCATCTCTAAGCTGGGTTTCTTTTTCTCCTTCCATCCAACTGTGAGGATCACCCTTATGGAAATCCTGCCAAGGATGGACGCTCCGAGTGTGGACTGTACTTTCGGAAAACGTTTCAGTTTTTTGTTGATAACCAGTTTTTTTTGTCCGAAAAGAACATTTTGATTGGTATTTTTATAACATTTCTCTCTTGTAAAGAAAAATATTGATAGAAAAGGGATAGAAGTATGTTGAAAATAAAAACAGAATTGTATTGCACGGTGTTATTTTATAGTTGAAGGAGGACGAAATGAAAACCAAATTTTAATCTACGTAGTTACTTTTGTAACTGTGTTGTGCACTAGTACTATGCAATTGCAGTTTTTTTGTTGTTTTTGGAACTCTCGTTCCTTACTAGTCTTCACAAGTCGGTTTTCATTACTGTGGCATTTTCCTTTCTCAACATAATCAGATCAGCACTATTTTCCGCGAGCTATTATGGTAAACAGCCTTCGAAAGTTCAAAAGAAACTGGATATTTTGTTTTGCTTTTACAGAAATAAAGGTTGGGCTATAACTAACAGCTAATAGGCACAGTTCATCTATTCGCCTCTATCTGTTTCGTTCCAAATTCATAGTTTTTTTGAAACTTTCGTTATTCTGCAGTTGTTATGGGTCCGTTATTTAGTCAACAATTTTTTCTTAATCTTCTCATGATTCTATTTTGTTTGGTTGACAGTCGTGCTTGTATTTTACTGTGTCCGATACTCGTTCTTTATGACAGTTCTTTTTTGTGTAATTATAGTTGTGTGGTGTGCCTGACTCTTCGGTATCAGTATTGGATTATTTTGTTGTTAAAACAAATGGCAGCTCGTCGCCGCTTTTGGCGAAATAAATTCGGACAGTGACAGTTCTGATTCTCCTTCCGGTTCTCATTGCTCCGGAAACGGGAAACGTCAGTCATGTTCTCAGTCCTTGGCTGAGGACACCGTTGTTCGGAATGAAAATACGCCGTCTCGGTCCTTGACCGAGAGCGCTGCATCCAAACTTCCTCTCTCTCAGTCTTCGTCTGAGGGCACACTTCCGCAGATCTCAGTGGATTTCCCTCAGTCTTTGTCTGAGGGCAGTAGTCCGCCGATCTCAGTTTCTTCTTCTCAGTCTTCGTCTGAGAGCAATCCAGTTCAGTATTCAGTTAATTCTTCTCCGACGGATGACTGTGCTTCTACGGCTGCTGCCGCGTCTGCTGATCCGACATATCCTTCAGAACCTTGCGCCATCTCCAGGGTCCAGTTTTCATTGGGGGAAGGATCCATCACAGTTGCTATTATCACGGACGCATGCCCAGTTTCCTGGACGTATCCCCAACTCAGTCAGGAGAGGTTCCGTCACTCACATATCAGGAGTGCCTTACAGCTTTGGGTATTCACTTCTCTTTGGCGACTCGGTGACACACACCGGGCGGAACAGGTTGCTCTGGTGGGCGGCAGCCGTGAGTCGTTGCTTCTGTGTGGTCAACGATACCTGGCTTCGGCGTTCTAGCGACTTTCCGTCAGTCGCATCGCAATCAGTGCAAGATCGAGGGGTCATTCTGTATCAGGCGTTACGGCTGATTATCTCTGCGACCCCACCTTCAGCGAAGCCTTGCTGCAGCTGGACGTCGACGTTATTGCTGCAGCTGGTAAGCACCGTCTTTGGACGACGGGTGTATCTGTCAGTATCTTGCCGTCGATGCCACCTGGTCTGTATCCCGGACGTAATCTGGTTGGAAACGCCCTTGCGGATCTTCGTGACGAGCTCCGCGTAGACTCTCTGCTCCGATGGGGACCTGACATCCCTTGGGCTGTCTGGCTGTCCTGCTGTCCTGCCTCTGGTTGGGCTCGTCGCAACTATCTCTTGGTCGGAGATGACACATTTCAACATGTCCGGTCTATTGAGGCGAGCGACGTCTTACCGATTCCTCGGGTAGATCTTGCCGGGTTATGCCAGTTTCTTCTTTCAGGCGTAGTGGACGCTACTCACTACAAACACATAGTCATCCACCGCGGCGATGCCTGCTATGGAACCGAAGGGTCTGAATGGTTGGCCCGTTTCACCGAACTTCTACAGACACTGCTCCATGTCTCTCATCCTCATCCACCCTCTGGTTCTCCCTGCCGGTCCCTCGGAGGGGATCACTACGTCTCCAGCAGCAGCCATTCTGCGACTGGATGGTCATAACATTTCCTAGTTTCCGCAACGTGAACGCCGGGAGACTGCATCTCCTCGACCCACGATCTTTCCAGTCACTGTCGGACACGTCTCCTGCAAATTGGGTTCGCACTCGGACTGTCGATCAGGCCTCACTGACTCCTACTGGAGTTAACTGTTTTCTGAAATTTTTGTCTTCAAACATTTTTTCTCTACAGTCATCCACGTGGACCACATCCATTGAAGTTCGGGTTCACAATGCTGAACCAAACAATGACTATTCGGTGAGATGGCCTTGGGTTGACCTGACTGCATCAGTCCCCGTAACCGTGGTCTCGGAGGCTCACAGTCATTCTACTGAATGCTCTCCCATAACCTACCCGGTTACTATGGTTGCCTCAAAAGTAACCACTGCACCAACCGCTGCTGCATCAGCAGTAATTACGTCCCCGACTACTGGTGCGTCTACGGTGCCCGCAGTTCTGGGTCTGCACCATCCAAGCGAATTCGGTTCGCCCGGGCCTAGCAACGCTCCGCCATCTCATTCTACTTTACCAGGAACTACCTCAGTCATTCCGCCTACGCCGCCAATCGTACTGGGACCTGCGGGCCGTCCTCTGGCTGTCCAAGCTCTGCCACGATACTTCATGCCTGCATTGTTCCGACAGTATCCTGTTGTTTACGTCGCCCATCCTATGGACTGCCACGCCCATCCTATATCCGTTAATTCAGGCGCCCTTCGGTCCCTACTTCGAAGCAGATCCGGAGCAACAAACTTTCAAATACGACAGCCCGCCAAATTGACTCAAATTGGCTGACTTATGGGTGTATGTGTTCTGTAGGATCAATCACTGTTTTCGTTTACTAAATTGTAGCTTTTCTCAGGTGCCACATTAATACCTTCTTATGAGTTATGACCATTCCGGAGCTTTGAGTGTATAGATTAGACTTTATCAGTCGACTGTACATATCTTCTGCCACTGCCATTTGTCCGTACAACTGTTTTATTGTGTCTTCTTCTTATTGTGCCATTGTAATGTGTCGCGCTCGGGTAGCTAATCGCTCCTGTCGCTACTGATGGGTTTTTTCTCTTCTCTGTCTTCTACTAATCCTGCAATTGTGCCGCTGTTTATTCTCAGGTTATGCATTTTTTCTTGTATTTGTTACCGCATTTGTATACCATTTTTTATAGTTTGCCATATCTTTGTCCATGCACAGAAACAACTGCCTAGCCTGTCTGTTTTGTACTTGCCTGGTTTCGTTTAGTTCAGCCTACTTATATGTATATAACGATCTCGGTCTAACTGTCCCGAGGTCAAGTTGTCTACTACTGCTGTATTGACTCAGTGTATATTAATTTTTGCTCCTGGTTCGTATTGTTTCTTTTTGTCTGCGAGAGCTTGACCTGTTTGTCAGATGGGTTTTTGGTTTATGCTAAATCTGTTGTCTTCCAATCGTCTCTACCATTACTGTGGATCTGTTTTTTCTTTTATCTTGGCAGTTTGCGACTGCTATTCATTTATTTCTGGCTCGCGGGAGCTCGCCCTGGCGAGGTGGGGGCAAATGTGAAAGATTGATGTCGTCCAGACGGGACCTACGGTAGGAGTCGGCGACATAAAAAGGGGGAGGTCATTTTTCTTGCTTCTTGGTGTGCTGGATTTTTGCAATGTGTGTGGCCGATGTGTGAAGCGTAAAATTTGCCGGGGTAATTTGAGACGAGGAAAGCGTAGGTTTTCGCGAGAAGGGTGTGTGAACAAGCGTGGGGGAGAGAGGCTTTTTGTTTTGAAAGGAAAGGGGGTGTTTTGGAAGAAACTGATAATAAAGTGTCAGTCTATGAGTGGATGTAAAGGCGTGCAGTCGGGGCTTTTCGAAGTTTTATGATACGTGTTGGACGCAAAGCAGAAGTCAGTGTTTTCACTACGAACTTAAACGGGATTTGATATCAGCAGCTCTGTCCTTTGAGGGGATTGTGACTCCAGACTGCAACGTGTGTACTGGCCAACAGTTGAACTGCTGGACTGTACTTTTTTTACAGTTTTTCTGTATGTTATTGGCCCTATCTGTAACGTGTCAAACGGTTGTTCTTTATCGAAACGGCTGCTGAGTAAAATAAACTGGTTATATTAATTACCGGTCGGTTGCATTAATGGGCTTGTGAGCCACACGTACTTTAGGGTTCGTACTGTAGAGTTTAGAGAGAAAATTCCCACAAGACTTGACAACTTGTAAACGCAAGTGCAAGTGCTAAGTAAACTGATCTTTAAAAAATTAATCAAAAATATTTAAAAATTCATATAAATTTCGAAAATTAAAGAAATTGTTTTAAATTCATACTGTATTACGACAATAATCCAAAGAACTTTATCGTAAAATTTTTCCAAAAACTATTAAAATTAAAATCAGTTACGGCAATTTTTGTTCCATTTGCTCAGTGAAATTTTACGCAACCACTTGCACCGCAATTGCAAGTTGCAAGTGTATGTATTGACGATTTTTATGAAACTGATTCTGACCGCAAGTGTTAGCGGATAACTTGTAACTTGCGTACTTGCAACTTGCAGTTCAAGTGCAAGTCCCACTTGAGGGTTTATGAAACACTTTTCTTGTAACTTGCACATGCATATGCAAGTTGTAAGTTTCAAGTTTTATGAAACTGGCCCCAGGAGTACTCAAAAAGTTTTTGTCTGATTTCGCTGAAAAGTTGCATACATGTGTACAGTAGGGCGGGGAAGCCCTACTGTGCATAATTGTTTTATTATTTTAAATGATTATTTTATTATTTTGATTATTATGATTTGTGTACTGCTATTCCGCTTGGGGCCCCTGAGTGTACTTAAAATTCGGGGAAGAAAAGTAAAGAAACCCTCTAACCTGAAGATAGGTTGGACAGGGACCCCAAGACTTACTATATACTATTCTATTCTGGATTCTCTTGTGTGTCATTTCAGTTAATATTCCATGCCTATTTCTGGATAGATAATAAGACTGTAATTGTCCACTACTTTTAATTATTTTTGCATATCCCCTCCTCTGTTTATACTCAGTAAATTTAATCTTGGCTACTTGGCATATTGTTTTGTGGCTAGGGACTTAGATTTGTACTTAGTTCGGTAGGTAGGCGCCGCCTAGGATTCTTTGGGGTTAGACGCTGGCCGTAGTTGGGGTTGAACTTAGGTTTCACAGTAATCTATTGTGATTACTCTTGCAGACGAGGCTTGTCACTGGCCGGCCTGGAACTATCTCCAGTCTAGGTTGCGTATCTAGCCCTCGCGCGCAGCACCCAAGTAAAGGTATTTGATCGCCCCTCTAACCTCTGGGGACAAAACTCTGGGCACGAATCTGAAAAAACCATTTTTCGAGCGTTTCGTCAGGTTGAAATACGTTTAATAGTTAAGCTTACATCTTTTGTTGGATATCGATCAGAAACGAGTTAAAATGCACCCATACCATATTTGAGTTCAATTGGTTAAGTTTAGCGAATTTTGAACACAGGTGTGCGCAAAGCGAAAGAATCACCAATCGATTTTTCAACTGAATCAAGACTAATTACTGATTAACTGATTAGTGCAGTCTAAAGTTAAAATCCCTCAATTCAGCGGTCGATTTCAAACCATGCAATTTCAGGTTAATGAAAATAATTTGAAACAGGTGGCAAATACGCGATGCGCCAAATTCAACTGTTGTTCCGAATTATAGGGTCTATGTTAAATTCTGGGATCGCACTAGAATTCTTAGCAGGCTCGACTTTTCTTCTCTCCGTATACAAGCACATGTCTTAGCACAATGCAATAGGTACAGCATTTCCTGTAGCAGTAGAACCTAATTTCATCCCAAATGAATTGGTAAACAAAAGCCTTATTTGGAGTACTAAACTCGTAGCACTATCTTTCTTGTCCTGAAATTTCACGTTGTCACCCACTTAGGTGAATAAGAGCAGAGCTCTGCTTGCAGTGCCATATGGTTCAGCTGAACGTGCTGTGTGCTGTGCTACCTTTCGCCTTATGCATCGTGTATTGTGTAGCTCCCACGCCACACTGAGGCTCAGTACTTGAACTGAACTGAACTGTACTCATCTTGAACAACAACTCTAAACTGGTCCTATGTTGAAGACTGGGCTTCTAAATGAAAGAAATTACTCAATACACAGTAGATCTAATAAGTTTTATTTTGTATGTATTCCTGCACCAGCGGGAATACTCAATAATTTATTAAAAATGTTTATCTGAGCAAGTCTGGCCCTTTGTAGTGTTAATTAGAGTGTTCGTAATTGCAAACTTTACAATAGGTTTTTGCAATTATTAGCTTGAAGTTTCCTTCTAGGTTATTTGACTCACGACCAGGTAGTACAAGATTAATCTAGTAGAACAATAAAAAGTGTGGACGCAGCTTGTACTTTTTGTTCCAAGCAATTCTTTGAGCTCAACTACGGCAACCATATAATTTTCTCTTTCCCTTTTCCCAATTCTTAATTCTGATATTACACATATAATTTATTCAACCAGTATTTATCTGCGCAAGACTCGTCAAAATGTGTCGTTGATTGAAAAGGTTTACCTGACGGCGGTTCTATCTGGGAACTGAGCCATTTGACGAATAGACTGACAGTTGTAAGCAACAGGCTTGGAAATACCACAGCTTACTGAGGTAACTGAAATGCTCTCACAGGTTATTGGATTGCTGTATTTTTTTCTGGGGACGGTGTTTTCGCTTCTTAATGCGTTCACTGGATGTTTGTTCGCATTTCGACAAGAATTCAAAAAGCCAGCTTTCTTACTAATGGCGAGCTTATGCTTTTCTGATGCGGTAGCGCTGTTTTGTATAGGTAGCTATACAGGCTGCATCATAGTCTTTGAAGCTTTCGGTGTTAGCAATACTACTGCTGCAGAAAATACGGCCTTCGACTACATCGGCGCACTTGCAACTGCAGAGTATTGGACGGGGTCTGTACTGCTTGCAATAATTGCTTTTAATCGGTACATAAGCATCACCCACTGGGCACATGTCCAATTTTGGTTCAACCTTAAGTCCACTTATTGCTTTGCCGTTGGTCCGCATCTATTCTTTTTAACATGGATGACAGCATTTTTTGCATTTGTTTGCAGTTGCGTTTTGGAATTCTATGGAAACCTGCTCACACTGGGCTTAGGCCATACCGTAATTGTTAATTTTGATTTAGTTTGTTCAAATGTTTGCGCCATCATCCAAATTTGTTTGAACATTGTCACAATCTGCGGCATTCGGTCTCAGAGGAAGGCACAGTCTAATGGAGGACATACGGGGAACTTGACATCTGAAGGGCTGAAGCAGGAAACAAAGCTAACCGTGCAGTGTGTGCTGTCTAGTGCTGCGTTCTGTGCAACAAATGCAACTTTCCAAGGGTTACATGTTATTACAACCTACACTAAGCTTCAGCCGATACATTTTGTAATTGTTCATCTGATTTGGTTAGTACATCACTCTATCAATCCTATTGTATACCTTTGGTTTAACAAACCACTTAGGCAAATTGTGATGGGGATGTGGTGCCGTAAAACTACAGTTACAAGCTTGCCCATGAATCCTCCCGTGGCAAATTCTGCTGTATTTAATTTTCCCAAAACCAATTAAAACGGACAGCATTTTCAGCTAGAATTCTGAAACTTTATACCTCGATTTACTGATTTGCTGACAGTTATGACAAAACCTTAATTACGTTTCGTTAAGATATAGCACCTACATATGCAGGCCTCAAATCCTTGACACACTCTTCTAAAAGCATTCAATCGATTCCAGATGTGTATAAACGCTCACCATACATAAGAAAACCCCAGAACGAACAAACATTCCTGTATATCTGAGTATTTTAAGGGAGGAAAAGGATAAAACTGTTTTCATTGAAAATAATAGAAATGAGGTGAAGTAATGTTAAAGTCGTAACGGTATGTTTTTATGTCATCACCCGAAGGTGCAAAGCGTTAGCTAGGAATCTGGCCCAGGAAGGTTGGTCAAAACCAACTCAACCAAGTTGCCAGAAGGGGTCTACATTAATTGTATCTAAATTATGGGACTTCAGTATGCAACGCGGACAGTTCTCACCTTAAACTGTCTACACATCTGAGCGTCTTAATACATCTTACATCATAATATTAATACTGTGCACAAGTATGCATAGCGGACAGTGTGATAATTACTTTTGTTTAAGGTCAACCACCATTACAGATATTTACGAATCGTAAAATTGATGGTATTGTTTTTCAGTGTTTACACTCTCCGATAACTAAAGAGCTTCGTCTAAGTACTGTTGAAGTAACTTAATCAAGCGCCGTTGTTCTGAACAAAAGGTTATTGCAATTGTACCTTTGTGGGATTTTCAATGGAACTACATTGTTGCCTTCAAAAGGCGAATTATCACGTATCCTCATATTCAATAGCAATGTTTACACTCCGTACTCAGAACAGAACTTCCAAATTTATGAGAGCAAGGCAATCTACCAATATTGCCGAGATCCCGATCTTTTCTTGAAATTGATGAGTTTGTTTAGTATGTTGAGTTCGCAATACAGACTAGGCGACTACTCGAGTGGTTGGTTGACTTATTGACAGCGCCATGTCTAAGAAACTTAGGAAACAAGACGAAGAACATATAGTCTGTAGATTAAAGCAATAAGACTTATTCTCCGTTTTCATGCAACTGTCCGTGTTTTCTTACTGTCCACATCTTAATGTGTAACTGTTCGCCTGAGCTACTTGTGCAACACTAGCAGACAAATAGAAAGTGAGAACCGTCCGCGTTGCATACTGAATCCAAGTTTTGCTAGTCCTCACTTACGGATTATTTATATATACGATGAGCTTGGATTATTGCGAGAGATTGTAACTGTATCTGCCACTTGCACAGGAACTAGACAAGTTGTATTCACTCAATTTTAGGATGGTTTCTTGCAGTAATATTTCGCTGTATTAGTATATGTATATTTAATGCTGTACACCCTCTTACAAAGCAAACGTTTTCTTGATACATAGCATACCTACGTTTGCTTGGGGGTTTACTCCCGCAAGCTACCTGGTGTGGAGAAGAACTACTGGAACTATGAATAAAATTCTATGGTTGCTGTTTTGCAAAACGATGAAATTCAAAATTCTGCCTATGTTTTTTGTTTAGCATAATGGTTGCTGTTAGAACTTGAAGTTTACGCATTAGTTCTCACAGGGTGTTCTCGTTGAAACATAGGTCCACTTTCCTTTTTAGTTAATATTTGATGTATGTTTCTTTATGACTGTTAAGGTTAGCCAAAATGTGAGCAATATTTTCTATGTCATTTGATAATTTGTTTACGTTGATATTTTGTATCACTTATTCTAGTCAAATCGTCTATCAAAAGATTCTGACTCCGGTACAAATGACCGAACTCACGATCTTTCCGTACCAGAAAAAGCGACAGCAGCTTTCCTTGGAAATTTAAACACTAGAATCACAAAACGCCTGGCAGCTTTCCGAAAAACAAAACAATGTAAATATGTAAATCATATATTATCCAACTCCAAGCTGCGCAATGAGAACAAAACTCCGAACAGCTAAATAAATTTCAGGCATCATGTATGGATTTGCGTCACTCAGCTGACTTAGTAAAAGGTGCGATTTTCTACAGTGACTAGAGGTGAAAATTAGATTCTTCATCGAATTCAATTCTGTTTCGACATGACAACTGATTGTTTTTCAAATATTCGACGTTCTTTTTAATTTTATACTGGAAAGCTTAGACTGAGCCAGTTAGACAAATGAAGATTACATTTTTGTTTGAATTGAAGCATATTTGGAGTTTGCCAAGAAATTGCATAGTGTAGTCATGAATGTACATTTCGTTTGCTCGCCAGATTTCTGTTTGAATAAAACCTAAAAGCACGCAGTCAGCCTAAAAACGAACATTAAGTGGTCTAGAAACAGACCGAGAAAATAGGACTAGGACTGTTTATGGCTTTCGGATACCTGGTCGCAATCCTCTTCCCAAATTTCCATGCAGTACATGTATACGGTTTACACGTAAAGTTTGTTTTCTTTGCCTGTTAAAATCCAGGATTTTAATGCCCATTTTCATTTCAGAGGATACGGGTAGCAATTGCAGTGGCGAATATGTTATTGATAGTCCATAAGTTGTTGGCTTCCTTATTTGCATTCCAGCTTTGCGACATTACGATTTGTTCTGGACTCCTTGGTAGAGTTGCCGCAATGTTTGTATCAAAATATTAAATTAGTATTGAAAGACGTGATGTAGAATTTCAGTAGCAGATTTCAGTTTCTAAATTGTCAGA
Organism: Trissonchulus latispiculum; assembly: GCA_030248195.1. Classification (NCBI taxonomy): domain Eukaryota; kingdom Metazoa; phylum Nematoda; class Enoplea; order Enoplida; family Ironidae; genus Trissonchulus; species Trissonchulus latispiculum. The sequence continues at coordinate 12,137 of JASAND010011234.1, forward strand.
TCGATCCTTACTTGCTTCTTCTTCTTCTTCATCTTCCTGGACCGTCGTGAGCAGGCTCAATTCGGTTGGACCAACTAGAGTGGGCCCACATCCCGGAGATAGGCAAGGACCCTGGGGGGACCCCCTTACTTGCTTCACCAGGGTCGGTATAACGGTGATCGAATCCGAGCTAGCACTTAGGGAGATAACTTTAACCATTCACCAAACCCTGAACATTTTAGGAGTAGTTTGTTCCACAGATTGCTGCAATGCGGAGGCGGACGACTTGTTGCAACTTCACATATTCCGACGCAAATTTAAAAGTTGTAAACACATTTCGATGCCTAGTTGTTCTTTCAAATGTAACAAGAATTCGGTATACGTACTGTACTTTGGCAGTCTCCTAACCTCAGGCTGCATCGTAAGTTTGCTGCAGCAAACGCCAAGCGCCTTTATGCCATGAATTCATTTGTTTATTTATGGCGAAATATAGCTCGAGTGCAGTGATAAAATAAACCAATCATAAAGGTTTTGAGGATATCGAGGGCGAAGATAGGAATATATGCTGCTTTTATATGTTTGAGTGCTCTGACCTAGTTTATAGACAGTTGTTTCATTTTAGCGAAACGATCAATAACAGAAATAGGTAAGAAATATGCTTTCTGTTGAGTTTGCTGGAGTTCTGACTAACTCTTAAAATTATTTCAATGTTGACGGTTGAATTAGTTTGGTTGAGGTAATGTCACAACAAAACCTAAAAAACTTCGTACAATGTTGGCATTTGCAAATGGATCTCGTACCTTCTACATTTTTCACATTCTTTTTTACTTCGTGTAGGTTTAATGCAGAAACCAATGTTAGTAACTATCTATTTCACATTTTGTAGTTATGCTTTCACACTAATGTTTTTCCTTAAATTTGTCACATATAAACTATTAAGATTGGACGTGGCCTTTGACTGTTAACATTGCCGGTGGATTTTGTCCAGCTAGACTCGTCAGATATATCAATCCTGCCAACAATTATCCCCAAGGTTGTTCAGCCGGATGCCCCGGCGCATATGGTTGTCAACGGTCCACAACTGGGCAGCAGATATGCTGCGGAACGCTGGGGACCTGTCCAGTAGGTACCACATTGTTTCGAGATACATACAATAATCCGATCAGTTGTGGTGGGATAGGAGCCACAACTTGTCCATCAGGCTACAGTTGTCAACAAGCCGCCGACGGATCCCAACCTCAATACCTATGCTGCTCCTCTGGCGGGGGATCTACTAGGGTCTACTGTCCTAAAGGCTATATTCCGGATCCCATGCTTTCAAGCCCCCTGGCATGTAGTCCAACTATGCCGGCGTGCTTTGCTTCCAGGTGCCTTCATGGATCTGCAGGGAGCTATTGCTGCACCTACGTGGGAAATCCAGGCCAGTGTCCAAATAGGGGACAGCTGACAAAGGCAGACGACTGTGTCAATAGCTTTGACTGTCCCTCGGGTTCCAGCTGTGTACCGACGTCAAATAAGCTTAAAGGTTGTTGCACTGGTGGAACTCAGACTCTAGGCAAGTGTGTTAACAATAGACAACTAACCAGCACCACTGAATGTTTCACCGACGGTGACTGCCTAAGCGGATCTATCTGTTTGCCCACCTCCACCGGTACAAAAGGTTGCTGCGATGCGAATGCCATAACCTTGGCTGGTCAATGCCTTGACGGCAGCTCCCCAACCAAACCTCAGACCTGTGTTTACAACTACGAATGCGGTGTTTCGGGTGTCACATGTCAACTGACAGCTAACGGCGTGGGAGGTTGTTGTGCCGGTCGGCCGATTGATATGGGCAAATGCCCGAACGGCGGAAGGATGACCTCACTAGGTGAATGTAGATCAGATCTTCAATGTCAAGACGGCTTAAAATGCATCTTAACCACAACGAATTTGAGAAGATGCTGCTCTGGTGAGCAGAGTAAGGCTCAGCACACTTGTCCAAATGGTGATGTTCCCGCGTCAGTCTTCTGTACCTCGGACTTTGATTGTTTGTTGGACGGCTTTAAATGCGTTCAGTCCGGGACAGCGGATAAAATGTGCTGCAGAGTCACTCCTGGGCAATGTCCAAACAACGGTGTGCTAACATCGGTTTCTAGTTGTACCAATAACAGCATTTGCCCTACAGGATCTAAATGTGTAGTAACCAGTAACACCATAAGAGCTTGCTGTAATGGGGAAACAGCCAACTTAAGACCGGGACTTTGCTTTAACAATGGGATGTTGACTTCTCCGAACAGCTGCACCAGTAGCGCAAACTGCCCGGGTGGTGCAACCTGTCAGCGAACTGCGAATGGTGTTAGCGGTTGTTGTATTTCTTAGTCAGTTTACTGTCATTGGAAGTAATAGCATTGGGCTTAGATTGGAGCACATTTAGTTTAGTTGAATTTTATTTTGAAATAAACTCGATCACAAGTTCACTGGCATCTGTCATAAACTACAGTTTTAATGTAATATACTATAAATTTCAGAGTAATGGATGATGGGCCCAGATTGAAACAGTACGCCGAGCTCTATAACTTACATGTGAATTTTCATAAATAATAATACACAAACTTGATTTGCAGGCAAATTTGAAACCAGCAAGAGCTGGATTCACAATTTTATCTGCTTCTATAAATTCGTCAATGAGCTATGAGTTTCGTTTCAATAGCTTCGTTAAAGCAAACAAATCGAATAAACAATGTATTCTTACTTTGTAAATTTTTATTATCGATGTACTAAAGGATGGCAAGAGGGGTCGCGAATGCTGGTATGGTTTCAGAGCTCTTTAGATTGCTGGTACAGCGATAAAAAAGGCATAAGTAAGTAAGTAAGTAAGCACAGGACCTAATTTTAACTACAGCTGAAGCTGCCAAAGTCTGCTCTATCGTGTAAATGCAGCCTTTTATTTGGAGATCTTTACTGTTGTTAATCAGCAACAAGAAGACCCCCAAAGGGGTATGGTTCTGCAATTTAGCACGAAGAAAACCAATGCGCTGATTTACATAATAGATTATTTCGAAATTCCATGCACCAGTAATTGCACCTGAGTTGACGTTTGTACCTTACCAAGTCACATTAAGGAAGGTAAAAGAAAATTTTAGCTAAACCTATCTTGAATATTGCATTGGTATAAGATGTTGGCAGCGGGTTCATGAAGAAGGCTATAACCAAGATCGTCTTCGAAATGAGAACCCGTTTTTAACATTAAAGTCGGGACTATGGGGTGATCCTGAGTTCATTGTAAAAATTAAAATTGCAGAATCTAATTCTGACAAGGACCCTGACTTTAGACCCTTATGATGAACTACGGTTGCACTCTTACGTATTAGCCGGATGATGATGGACGTTGATCAGGATAACACCCACTTCGCCAGTGTAGTCTGGATCCAAGCAACCTCCTCCAGTTATGGCTCTACGGATGGCAACCCCAAACCTCTCAACGAACCTGCCGTAGCAACCCTGAGGATATTGAACTGTAATTCCTAAAAACAGAAGTTGCGTTTCTCCTGGAAACGGATCAAAATCTTTCGGACTTGAGAGGTTAAAGCCGGCGGAACTGAAGGTAGCTTTGAATGGACATGAGCTAACCGGCAAGGTTAGAGTGGTTAATCCCAGAAGAATCAGCAAGGATTGACAAGGAAAATATTGTTTTGAAAGTTAAAGTGATCAGTGGAGAAAGGCGTGGGGCTAGAAAATTTAAGGTCCAAATGTCCAGTGTCTAGGCCAAGTGTGGTCTAAGGGGAGAAAAACAGTTGTGAAACAAATTTCCAAATAGCGTTTGAAATTTTAAACTAAAGCATTTTGAGAGAATAAAGGCCAAAGTAAATAACCTGTAAATTGCAGAATTATTTTCGCCCGTGTGCGTTATATACGAAATAAAAGCGGGAATTTAGCAATTTGTAGTTAATTTGTTGTAGAATACGCCCGTCAACTTCTACACCCTACAAAAGCGGTATTGGAGACACTGCGGATACATATATTTAAGGTTGAGTGAGCTTCGTTGATTGAAATGTAAGAGAAACTAAGAGAAACCCATGATTTTTACTGGAGTTTAATGGAAAGCAAAAAAGAAAGCTTTGGTTTTTGGTTTCATTCCTGAATACAAAAAGAATGTAAAGTTTTCACTTTAAGAAGAACTTTAAGAAGATGTATTTCTGGAAAAGGGCGGGTTTGACGGAATCGAAAATATTCCTGATAGGTCTGTGACGAAATAAGCAGTGGATGACAGACAGAACCCTTTTATTCAATATTGAAAGGTGATTTCTGTAGTTTCAAGCGAAGTTTTCTAAGAGTGAGAAATTGTAATACGGTGTATTCTTTTTTTACCATCATTCCTAACAACGGAAAGTCACCTAGTTGTTTTCAGAAATCGACACTTTTAAAAAATATTCTTGTTTCAGGGAAACTTATTGCAAAAAAATTAGTAAACATGTATCTGCTATGAGGGCAAGCGGTATCACCACAGAACCAAAGCTCACCCAGAATATGTGTTTTGGGCTAAAGATTGAAAATACCGTTTTGGAGGGCCCTACTGGAGTCGGATAGACACAATATGACTGGAAGTAACGTAGTAAAGGGGGGTTAAAATAAAAGCAGAAAATCTGAGAGAAAAGAGAAAGAGCAGAAAATCTGGTTTGACTTAGAAAAGTAATATTTGAATGTACTGTGGTTGCCAAAATTTTGAATTGATGGTAGGTTTCTGAGTATTGGAATTCTGCAGATCGAGAAAATAAATAATTAGCAATAGTGGTTTTGCATTTAGCTAAATGAGAAAGGCATACATGAAGACATCACAAAGGTTTAAAATTTAAAATTTGGTATGTTTTGATGGTGCGATGGTAGAGCGGCAAGACGGAGAAGTGGAAACTTAATTAATAAGCATAATAATAAGCTTAATTAATAATTAATAAAAAGAAAAACTGAAAGTAATAGATAGGAAGATTTTGGAGAAAGGGTAAAGAGGGTTTAGAAAGGAGAATGTTGAAAGAAAAGAGATTGAGGGAAGAGCAAAGTGGAGGGTAGTTGGAATGAAACGATGAAGGGGGTTAAATAGTTATTTATGAGAACATAAGGTAAAGGAGGAGACAAGCAAAAAGCCATTAGAGAAAAGAAGCTCTAATATAAATTAGAAGAAAATGATGGCTGAGTTTGAGAGGCGTAAACGGGGTGAGGTAGGCCTCCGAAAATTAATGATTCCAAATGGTATTAGAGATGATCAATAGGGCTTTTCTCTCGTGGAAGTAGGGGGAAAATTCCTAGAAATAGAAGGAATAATTAGGTTTGGGGCAAATTCAGCGCATTGTGGGGTAAAGGTGAGCTATAGTCGGCAGAAGGAAGCTTTAAATACTGCGTTGTATGTAGAATAACAATAAGAAAGGAGAGGGCAGAAAGAAAGGTTTTCAAAGCTTAATGGTGGGAAGGTATAATAAAAAAGGTAAAGAGGTGTTTGTAGTAAAGTTGAAGAGGGTAGTGTCGGCTATTCGAAAATGTAGGGTAGCGAGAATTAAATAGAAACAGAGGCAATAATGAAGAAAGATGGGGAAGGCTGTGAACGAAGCAGTAAGTATGGGTGAAACGAAGAGGATTATGATAGAAACGGGTGAAAGATGCGGAATAAAAGGAAGAAAGGGAAATTGTTTGTTTGGTATAATAATCTTAAAACTGTAAGGGATCCTCTAATTTGGTACAATAATTTGGATGTAGGGCACTTCCTTCAAATTACAAAAAATGTTTAAATTTTGGAAAACTATGGTTATCGACATGTTTAAAAGAGGGGCTATTTCTCTGCAAACAAACACAGCTTAGCTGTGGCTCAGCACGGCTTAGCTTACAAACACATGATTAACAAAATTCCAAAACAAACCTCCCCTTTCAGTAGATTCACTCAGAATTGGCACAAACGTATAAAAAATAATATAGTTGGGGTCCTAGCCTAGTTTTTCATAGATATCACGAAGTCGGGGTAACTGAAATTACTAATGAATTTAAAGTGGCACAAATTCTAGGATTCGACGCCAACCCCTTATACCTCTGGTGCACAATGCAAGACATGCCCACTGGATTGTATGCCGAATCTAAACCCACTGACGATGGAAAATTCAAAAGATGGTTACAAAAGGGGCGCAAGGAGGCTATGTGGCTAGAGTATATGGCAAAGACAATGGGAGTTAGTGTTGAGCACGGTTACAACGGGGGCCAAAAAAGAGTGGGGAAAATTCAAAATTGATGGGTGGATCCAGGACAAGAATTTAGCCCTCCAGCTTCACGGTTGCTGCTTCCACGGGCATGGCTGCGAATTGAATGAGATGCTGGATCCGGAAGATAGAACGAAGAGAAGGAAAAGAACTGAAAGAATCTCCCAGGCAATTAAGGATGGGTCGATTTAGTTGAAAAGTGGGAATGTGAATTTGACGAAGACTAAGAAATTGCAAGGACAGCACGCGGTTTATGGATGAGCACTTTAATTTCCCTAAGAAAAGATCAATCCTTACGTTTGCACAGTTAGTCACCAAATTCAAGCGAATAGTTTCTTCGGACTAGTGGAGTTACATATTGAAGTACCTGAAGATAAATAGGAACACTTTGCTGAGATGGCACCTATTTTCAGAAATGTGGAAATTACTAAGGATGACATCGGGAACCATATGAAATCGATTTGCTATTTAAATGAGTTAATGGCACAGCCTAGAAGGAGTTTAATTTGGCAAGAAATTCTACTTTGGTAAGAAAATTCTCCTAGCTAGTCACCTAATTAAGTGGTATCTCAAAGATGGTCTCAAATTTACAAAGGTTTACTGGGCAATAGAGTTCAATCCAAAAGCCTGTTTCAAAGAGTTGGAAGATGAAGTGACTTACCATCGTTCTGCAGCAAACTCGTATCCGGATTTCGCACTTAAGGAGGAAATGTTTAGACTTTTGGGAAATTCTTACTATGGCCGGACAATTACAAATCTAGAAAAGCACCAAGATGCAAGATATTGCCAACGGTCCGGCGCTAGCCAGGAAGTAAACGGGTGGCTGTTTGGAAGGTTAGACAATCTGGGAAACGGGATCTATGAGGTTCAATCTGCAAGATCCAATATTGTCTACAGGTTATCGGAATTAATGGGGTTCTTCGTCTATCCGTACACCAAGCTCAGGATGCTCCAGTTCTACTATGACTCCATGAAACCTAATTTGTGTCAAGAAACCTTCCAATCGTGTCACATGGACACGGACTCCCTCTAGTTCACCTGTTCCTCCAAACATTTGAGTGATTGCGTCCCTGATATAAATGGGAAAAGGTGGGATAAGGCCCTTAAAGATTTCTTTGTCCTAGACCCCAGCCAAAAGGAATACCTGAACTATTCAAAGAAGAATGGACAGGAGATGGCATAACAGAACTCTATAGTAAAACTTACCTAGCCTGGGAAGACGAATAAAGTCTCCCACAAAGGAGTAAGCAAAGCACCAAATACCTACATTCCAGATGATTCCAAAGAGGTTTTGGAAACGGGAAATACAAAATCTGGATAAAATCGTGGACTTAGAAGTATGGACAATAAAGTAATACAATACTTTCCATCTAAAGATGCCGTTACCTACCTATAAGTTCTAACAGATGTGGACATGTAACCTTGTATGTCTAGTATTTGTTTTAGGCAAACAGCCCTCTTTAAGGTTAAGTTACTATACTGTACACAGATATGCTGAAAATTTAAGAAAAAATTAGAAAATAGAAAAATACAAAAATTAAGAACCCCAAAAACCACTAATGGGCAGACACCGGATCCCAACCCCTGGGGGAAGAACGCTGAGGGGTGGCAAGGAAGTCGTAAGGGTGGTGGTGCAAAAATAGGCAACCTGGGCGGTAGAGAGTGGGAGGGAAAAATTGGGATTGGGATTGCGGATCGAAACGTGCACACTATACTACTTGTGTTCTTAGTTTTAGGCAGTACGCGCATGTGCCTGATGATTACGACCTACCAGATACCTGTTGCGTTTACTATATCATTACTGAGAAAGACAAATCAGTCTTCGTGTCGACTATAACTTACTCCCAAATGTTACGAAAAGTGCAGCAGCAGCTTTGACGTTGGGACCAAGAATAGCATTTTTATTCCATCAAAGCAATTCAGTGAAACAGTTCATAGAACTAGCTTATTAAACATTGAAAACATGAATGTGTGGGGGGGATACACATGTGTGCTCTATTATAATAAACAACAGTATGCGAAGAGTAAGCGTAGTTCAGGTGATATATCATATTAACGTGCATTTAGAAGTTGAGTACAATCTGTTAAGGTATATATATATTCAACGGTGAGACACTGACAAGTTTTCAGAAAGTTAAGGTAGTAAAAGGGTCACATGCACATCAGTGGCAATACTTTTCTCAACCAGTAGTGTGCTCACTGGTTTGCTCACATTTCACAATGAATGTAGCAAAAAAAGGCAAATGAAGCAAAAGATTCGTGGGAATTGGAATTAATTGGAATAAAATATCTGTAAACAAACTGATGACGATTTTGCATTTCAATACTTTGGGATAACCCTCCATTTCTAGAATAGTCTATATCAATTATATATATATATATATATATATATATATATATATATATATATATATATATATAGTCAATATAATCAATTAACGATTAATTAATATAATAATCAATTATTCTGTATTAACAAAAGCTACCTCCTTGACATTAATGACTTGACTTTGGGCTGCCCGCGCAAGATTTGAACAGCTCTAGTGAATAGATTAGATATGGGTCGTCAGAAATAGGACGTTGTAATCCGAGACCGAATCCAGAATGTAATAGTTGAATCAGTCTATGCGATAAATGCAAACAAGGTCAGCCGAGACGAAGCAATAAGAAATCAATTGTCATAGAGGGTGCGTTTTGTTAGCTAACCTGGGGGTTCCGGAAATGAACTGAAAAGTGTATATGTTGTAGCAAAGTAGTCCAATTGGCATTGTAGTACAATGCCAAGAAATTTTGGCATTGTAGTACAACGTTGGAAAACTAGTACAACGCTCGTTTCAAAGCAACGTTGGACTACATTTCCAAGAATTTCTGGCAGAGTACTACAATGCCAAGGCCTCATTGGAAAAGAGTAGAAAGATCTTACTCTAACGCTGATCCTGATTGTCTAATGCAGCAAACCTTAAGAGGTCTAGCTCACTTCAGTTTTTCATAATTTTCAGATAGATTTTGATCAAAAGAATAATAAAGTCTGTACTTACTATGGGTTTAACCACGAGTCCTTTTCTCTTTCTGTACTTCTTAGTTTGGCATATTTCACAAAGGCTACCGTGTATGGTTATTCCAACAACTGGCACATCGCATCTAGACAAGTGTTTTTTAACCTTGCCCATGCCCTATTGCTTCGTGTGCCTGCTTAATTAGTCCAAACAGGTCATCGAAAGTTACACAATATTTTAGGGAAGTATCGTCAGCCTTTTGTTTTCGTATTATTTTGGTTAAATTCTCAACATTGATGATGTCGTAAGTTTTCATCAAATAGTATCCTCGGTCTGTCTTTCGGCAACCAGGTTCTTTAGATTTGGCTAGTTTCAGTTCATCGATGACATGATTGTATTGGGAGAGGGACCAAGGCCGATGGGTGGGGTTATTGCGGTAAAAGGTTTCAAGGGCTTCTATGTATTTTTGCTCCAGTTTTCCAAGTTGTAGTTAATTGACAAGTGCAATTGATTGCGAGCTATGTAGTTATATAAATGGCATGACAAAAGGTTAGCTTACTAAAAACTTGTAACGTTTCTCAACGCAGAATTTTATTCTAGTCACGTATCATTTCGCAAAATTGATCAAAACCTATCAAATGATAGGTTATCAGAAAATTATGAAAAACTGAAGTGAGCTAGACCCCTTAAGATTTGCTGCATTAGACAATCAGGATCAGCGTTAGAGTAAGACCATTCTTGTTGGTCCAGCGTTGTACTACTTTTCCATTGAGGCCTTGGCATTGTAGTACTATGCCAGAAATTCTTGGAAAAGTAGTCCAACGCTGCTTTGAAACGAGCGTTGTACTAGTTTTCTAACGTTGTACTACAATGCCAAAATTACTTGGCACTGTACTACAATGCCAATTGGACTACTTTGCTACAACATATATATACCTTTTGCGTTGTTGTACAATTCATGTATATTGTAGTTCTTTTACCAGATATATGGTTGAAGAATGTTGTAGTACTTGTGCAGTCTAACCACATGCAAGTGTATCACTTGCCTTTTCTCGAGTGCATATCGGTGGAAAGTCAACCATTTTATGGAGATTATCAGTTTCTAGCCCCTTCAGTTCTATGACACGGTCTTCCAATTGCATTAGAGAAATTTGTATGTTTGTGGACACAGGCATGAAAACTAATTGACTGTTAGACCAGTAGTTTTTAATAGTACACAAAATAAGGTTTCAACACATCAACATTGAACCGGAGACTGTACGCATCTAACTTCCAAAGCTCATAAAGGATTGGTGTTCAAATGAAAATCTAAATAATGCTTTGAAAAATTCAGTTTTTCAGTACGGTTTCACAACAGCTGCTGCTGATTGCTACTTCTGAAACATTTATGCGAGTTCATGAAACTTATCGTTCACGAAAGTTCATGCTACCGTAGTTTTTTTTCAGTAGTGTTGTACACCGGTCCAATTGTTCGTGGTAGGGGAAACCGCAGTTAGCTTGATATAGTCCAATGCACACCTAGCATTTTCAGGATTTGCATCCATTGCTAGTTTAGAGTTTCTTTTTAGTTGACAGCTATATGATGAGCTCTGAGCTTCGACTTCTGATGGGAAACAGAAAACGCTACTAAGGACGGATTCTAAATGTGTTTTGTTACGGTTGCAGAACGCAGGACTTTTGCTTGGTTTTGTATTATTAAGCTTTGGTATACGTAAGTTTGATTGATTGAGCTAATATAATAAAACATATAAATCAGTTCAGATTGAAGGTCCGAAAACATAAATTTTCTCTCACTTTCACACGGATGTAAGATGACAGAAGCAGAAATTTTATGAGTCATAGTTCTTAATGCATTCTTAATGCAGTCCGCTCCCAGCAGAAATCCAAATAGAAGCTGAAATAGTTATGGTTAACTCACATTTCTACGGCCACGCTCAAGAAGAAGATAAATTTTCAGAATCGTTAGTTTATTGCATGGTTTGTTAATTTATCTCGGTATATCTCCTTTCGTTTAATCTCCGTTTCTTTTTTAATTTCTAGTTTAATCTCCTTTCGTTAGCTTATCAACAATTTACTCAGCTGAAATAAATATACAGTTGTCAAATTTGACACAAATTTAATATTCAGCAAGTACATATTCTGGAATTTTACTATCCTTGAAGTTTTAATCTTTTAATGAATAAAACGAAACAGCATTTCCGGCAAGACCCAAGCAAAGCAAAACTAAAGCTGGTAGATGCATCGCTCTTAAAGGATCTATCACGAAAGCTTGTTTCTAACTTCTATTGTTTACTGCATAAGAGGATAATAGATTCAAGAAAGAAAGAATGAATGAATGACGCTTTCGTATTAAAGGGGGATTGAGCTGCTTTACTTCCACCACATTTGAGTCAGCCCAATGGAATCCCAATGGAATCTATTGTAGATTACTCATACATTTTAAAATGAATCCAATTAAAGGCTGCTGTCTTCCTCAGGACAACTAACTGTATAAAAATGTTTCCTTTTACAATCACAACCATTTGAAGCAATCTTCAGAATTTCACTATGATGTTCAGGCTATCACTTGTTGTTGTCTTCGTCATTTCGGCACTGTTGTTTCCATCCAGAGTTGGAAGTGGGTACCCGCGGGTCGTGGGTACACGCGGGTCGTGGGTACCCGCGGGTCGTGGGTACACGCGGGTCGACTTTCAAGTCAGTGGGTACCCGTGGGTCAGAGCGGGTCAAGAATTATTTGTTCACAACCAATTTTACGCTAAATTTTGGGCTAATTTCACCAGAAAATTTACAATTTAAGTTAGTCAATTGTTTAAATTCGATTTTCTCTAACTTTTGGTTCTTTCATGTCTTTATACATTATAATAATGATTTTATGATAAAATTATTTATTCCTATTCTGTGTTGAATCTTCAGACAAAAATATTTCACTATTATCTTGCTGACATAGTCTTTGGCATAAATATTTTATTATCACTCAAATCCTTTAATGCTTCTGCATTGATTGACCAACTGTTTGTGTGAAAACGATGTTGACAGCTCACTACAACAGCCTGCAAATCTGTCATTCCGTAAGGAACGTGTGCTTAAATACAGACAGATTCTACTGAACTATCGAAGTCCCAACAATTTTGCGATAGCATAGCCTGCTCAGAACTAGTGGAAATGAAGACGAAATCTGACGCAGTTTGCTTTAACCTGCCGAATTTTGGTTTAAAAGTTCAAATTCTTTACTATGTACATGTTTAAAGCGAAAACTTTGCTTATGCATGCTATATAGTACTTAAATATGCTAATATATCCAAATTAAAGAAGTGGGTCAAGTGGGTCAACAAAATTTCAGTGGGTCGTGGGTCGTGGGTCGCGGGTCGCGGGTCAGAGGTCCGCGGGTCGCGGGTACCCGCGGATCATGAAATTGTGACCCACTTCCAACTCTGTTTACACCTATCTTAAAAATCAACCGTGCAAGGATGGAAGAATTCTGTAACGCAAACCCTGATCAAAACGTGTGGTCTATTCTGTCTCGGAGGTCCAACCATTTGGTGGGAGTACGCGTATGTGCCTGATGATTACGATCTGCCAGATACCTGTTGTGTTTACTACATCATTGCTGAGAAAGACAAATCAGTTTTCGTGTCGACTACAACTTATTTCCAAATGCTAGAACAAATCAAGCCGAACATGTGACTGACGGACATGCATACACATAATATGAAAAAGATGGGCTCCATAGCGAACTTTGATGAACAAACTATTTTTATATAGAAAAGTTTGCGTGTGCATACGAACTACATTCGACTCAGAAAAACTGGTTCATTTATTGAACTCTGATAGCTAGGTCACTATCACTTCTGAAACATATGAATGAATTGCACCAACTTGACGGAGGTCCAGTTTTGGGCCACTTTCATTCAATTTTTCTGGACACGAATTTGAGGTAATCGCTGAATGCTTCGTTGAAACTGGCTGTAAGAAACAAAATGTTTCGGAGATTGCGTTGGCTTTCACTACCAATGCTGCTTGTATTCACAACTAAAAGTCTACTTTCACAACTAAAAGAGTACAACTTGCTCTTCGCGATAATCGGGCTTTATTCTAGAAACTGGACTAATCTAATAAACTGACTGTAGTGATTAAACTTTGAAAAGGGATTTTTAAAAATGGTTTCCGTTTATATAGAAATAACTATAGAAAGTTTTGATAATGAGTTTTCGTTACGATTTCACAAATAATGATGATCGCCTTTTTGATATGCTTAGGATAGCGTTAGTTATGACATATTTAAGTCAATACATTTTGGCGATGAGTCATTATCAAATTCCATTCACCTACCAATGGATCATTTCAGACCCCCAACCACCATTCCTGGATACCCCGGGATCATCTGTCATCCCTTGGAAACAATGGGAACTGAGACTATTAACTTATATGACCACTACCGGCTCAAGCGATTATCCAGAGCCGGCGAATATCCAGCAAATCGCAATCATGCTTATCTGCATCGGTACAGAAGCGCACCGAATCTTTTCCTCTCTGCCCAAACAAAATGGAAAAGAAACTTTTGCGTTGTTGTAGAAACTCTTCGCACCCACTTTGCTTCCAAATCCAACATGGTTGCCGCGCGTCACGAATTTCGTCAACGGAAGCAAGGTCCGTCGGAAACCACTGATACCTACTACAGCTATCTCTGTTCCCTAGCCGTACCGTGTGAATTTCAAGATCCACAAGAGATGATCAGAGATCAACTCGTTGAAGGGATTACCAACCAGAAGTTACGTGAAAGAATGCTAATGGAACAACAACTTTACAGTGGAAAATGCACTACAGAGCTGTCGACAAATCGAGGGAGCTACCGAAGATGCGAAATAATGTCAAAAGGTGCCGAATCTTCTGTTCACCCAGTTCAAAGGAAAAATCAGCAACATTTTTTCCAAATCCAGGAAAAGGTTTTGCATGTGATACGGGAATGATCACAGTTTTGACCGCAAAACATGACCTGCAGCAAACGCCAAATGCAACTTTTGCCACAAAAGTAGGACACTATGCTAAAGTTTGCAGAGAAAGAAAGAATAATACCAAGCGACCCACAGCTCACCGAGCTAAAACAGTGCAAGCAACTACAACGGTCAGTCTTGAAAACGTTTGCGTTTTAAACCATTCTACTACACCGATGAAATCAGCAGCAAGTTGGAGCTTCAAGAGTCAACCTGAACCAAGAAAGCGGAAACCTTTGTGGTCGACACTGGTTCGGCAGTTACCTTGACGACTTCACAGATGTTCAGATGCCATTTCGGTTTCAAACTTCTACAACCTGAGACATCAAATTGACAAGCTACAGTGGCACCAAAGTCAACGTTCACGGGACTTTTCATACAACGTTTGGTATGGTTCTGAAACATGTACCACCTCAATTCTTGTTGTGAGCCGTAACAAGTGTTTGATGGGAAGAGATTTGATATCTAAACTGAAAATTAACCTCAGCCGTCAAAGCTTATCCATCTGCAATATATTTATTGAATCGCTTAAACAACAGTATCCAATCCTGTTCTCCAAGATATTAGGGCAGATTAAAGGATTTGCACAAAAGGTCGAGATAAAAGAAAATACAACACCTGTTTGTGATAAGCTCCGCCCTGTTTCTTTATCATTGACAGAAAATGTTTCAGAACAACTAAAGAAATTAGAAGATGACGGTCTTATTCAAAATGTTGACGCTGCAGACTGGGTCCATGGTTTGGTGGTTGTATCCAAACAAAATGAAAAAATCGGGATCTGTGTTGATCTCCAACCTCTGAACAAAGTTGTGATCGCCCACCGAATCCCATTACCAAACGTTGAAGGATCTCTTTCTGTGCTGAAATAAGGAAGAGTGTTTTGGAAAATAGACCTCAGCGAAACCTACTTTCAGGTTCAACTGATGCCAGAAAGTCGCCATTTCACAGCATTTATCACTGAATATGGCCTTCGCCAGTTCAAACGTCTTCCGATGGGTCTTTTTTTTATCAGCGGCTGCATTCCAGAAGATGATACAAATCATTTTAGCTGGAATACCTGAAGTTCGTCATCTATCAAGATGATATTTTGATTACCGGAGGAAACCAGCAAACCAGCATGAGCGACTTCACCAAATCCTACGTCGTCTACAAGAGTACAACGTGCGAATAGAACCAGAAAAGGTGTTACTTTCCATGCCGCAACTGGAGTTTCTTGGTCACCTTCTGTCAGCGGATGGAATAGAACCCAGTTCCAAGAACATAAAACCTATACGAGACATACCAAGACCTATTGCCAAAGCAACGGTAGGAAGTGTCTTGGGAATGGCTTCTTTTTACCTTCGTTTCGTCAGGAATTTTGCCACTAAAAGCGAACCGCTTAGAAATCTCAGACACAAAGATTCAACCTTTCAGTGAGGTGAGAAAGAACAAAAGTCTTAGGAAGAACTCAAAACAGATATTCAGTCTTCTCCAACCTTGGGCTACTTCCATCCCGGATGTCAAACCACAGTAACCACGGATGCCTCTGCCGTCAGATTGGTTTGGAGCTGTTCTGACACAGCTACAGAATGGTCGAGAACGTGTCATAGCCTACACTTCCAGGTCCTTATCAGAGTGTAAGAAAAGTACTCAACCAGCATGTATGCTGGAAGTTGTGGTGTCCTTTCTGGTGTCAGATCAATTTTTCTTTATCTTCTCAATCAGGTCTCAGTGATTTCACTTGCTTATTTGTAGGAAAAATGCAGGTACGCTATCATTTATTTTTGGGTTTTCTTTAGGTGCGGAGTGTTAACATTTTCCTTGTTGTTAGTGGCTATGGTTCTTAAAATTTTCGCTCTATTTTCGGTTCGATTTGAAATGTCTGTCTGCATAGCTGGAGTGTGCCTCGAATGTTTAATTGCTGGCACTAGTGTAAAACCAAAATATGGGTATCTCTCTAAGTCCCGAAAATTTCTTTGTGGCATTTACTTTCAAGAAACTGTTGAAAACCTGAGCAGAGCACCTAGTCAAGAAAAAAGATGCTACAAGTCAGATGCTCACAGTCACAAGCTACTAATCGCACAAGATAAACTGGAAAACTGAAGTTATGTAATTTATTACTATCTAACTACTAATTGCTGTGCATAACTCCATTGCACAATCTTCGACAAAATTAAAACAAGTGCTAGCCGTGATCTTTTTCTAAAACATTCGTAACGACTCATGTGGCTCTGAAACACTTTATTTCTTCACCAGCGACCAAAAGCTGCTGGTTAAAAGTTGACCTCCATCTGTTGGAAGGCAGACTCCAGTTATGAAATCGGAATCTTTCGTGGACAGGAACGCGATGATCTTGGCTATTTCTTCAGGCTCTGCCACACGTTTGTTGGGTTGAAGATCAGGCATGTTTGCAAACATCTGAAAGAAGTGGGCAGAATTCATTTTTGTAGCGAACAACAGCATGCATACAGCTATCTATACGTAATGACGTTTACACCGCGCTTGACACCCGAACGTGTCAGCCGAAACTAAATTTACATTCTTAGTTGAGAAGAAATCGCAGAAGCAAAGAATACGAAATGAAAATTTATCTAAAACTTAAAATTAATTAGCTAAGTATGACTATGAAATCTGCTTGTAACCTCTTTCAATACTCCTCGTGTGTAAGTTTTTGGTGTTTTTGGTTCTGCTGAAACTAAATTTTCACACGTGCTAGGGTGGTCGACCACAATGTGATACCGTGTGATAACAAAAACTTTAACAAGCAATATTTTCTGCAAAAGGTTCAGTTCCGTTTGATTAATATTTTCTAAACATATAAACCTGCTGCGCTGTTAATATTTTCATAACTGAGTGAATAACTAATTAGGTACATACAGCAAAACCGTGTGCAAACATCAACTAATTATTTATGACTGCTAATGGTTTAAAAACTAGCCTGCTTTCCACATTTTGGTTAAAGTACGTATTTACAATGTTTCACTGTTTTGTCAAATATGTAATGTCAGTAAGGAAGGTCTTAATGAGCTAGTCATTGAAATCGGAATGATCTATTCCGGTTTTGAATTATGCAAGAATTGTCTATAAACCAATACACATATGCGTAAATGCATAGACTAGAGAAAGAATTCTTTCAAAAGAGAAATCGACACAGAAATCATGTACTGCCTATCTTAAACCATTACGTACATGCATTTATGGTAAAATGTATGTTCACCAAATTAAATGCATGCTCGAGCCAAAAACTGAGCAAACCTAAGAGACCTGCTGCGCTGAGGCGCAGGAGGAAAAATGCTTGAAATTGGATAATTGCAAACTTGTGCAAAGGCAAAAAACTCGTAAAGAACCCCTAATGACTTAATGAAATCAAGAGTACACAAGAGTCAAGCTGTTTGTTATTAGGCTTGGGGACATGATCTGCACGATAACGGCTGACCCCCCCCCTCCCGGCAAATTAGACCCATCACTTCAAAGAAATTCGCACGCTATGCCTACGTTCTAAAGCTCGAAAACACAACTAGTCAGTTGGTTCAATGTGCGTCTGTTGCGAGCTTCAGCGCACAAGCATAGCGTGCGGATTTCTTTGAAGTGATGGGTCTAATTTGTCGGGGGGGAGGGGTCAGCCGTTATCGTGCAGATCATGTCCCCAAGCCTAATAACTGAGAGCTTGACGCTTGTCACACTCTTAGTTATTATGTACTCTTGATGAAATTTAAACAGGCTTGCTTTGCATTCTTTTCCAATCCCATACATTTCTTATTCTTATTAATATTTTATTGAAATTTATATTCACGACTGTTTAGAGTTAATAGCAATAAAATACCTTCATGCTCTCTGCAGAGAGATCTCTTGAAAGTTCCGATTTAACTGGCCCCGGACTAAAACAGTAATTGCAAGAATTAAATCTCCGGAAGCAAATCTAGCAGTGGACAAATTCTAAAAACGTCTTCGGACTAGAAAAGAGTAGCTTTGAAATCTAATTCTTTAAAGTTCCTTAAAGTTGACGTAAAAGTTAAGGAAGATACTTTTAAGAGTTTTATAGAAACCAGAGGGCCTGTGAAATCTTACAAATTGGCATCATGGATAGTCACCAGCAAGCTTTTGTCTAGAAATGCAACTTTTATCTATTAAATATTAAAACCTGCAGTATCTTGTAGTAAATAAGAAAAAATCGGAATCTTCATTTGTCACTCTAAGTACCTAACGGACCTTTTTATAACTAAAATTTTCAAGTTTAACGATATGCCTTTAACGTTTCCGAATGAATTTAAACATATGAGTGCCTAAGCAGCTTATTCTCCTGAATCACACTGCTTTTCCTGCTATGGTAAATTTTAGTATTTGTAAACTTCGAGTTATTGTTGACCTGGAGATGTAGTATCGCTGCTTTGTTCTAATCTGTTAAGACCTTTTGGAGAAGATACGAAAAACACAAAGACCGAGTTACAGCAAACTAGCAGTTCGGATTAATCGGAAACGTGCAATTACATTAATTTTAACCTTTATTACCCTGTAACTCTTACTTTATGGCGTTAACACGAACTCCTTTTGGTGCCAAATCCAGTGCAAATGATTTGGTGAAACTATCAACGGCTGCTTTAGTCATACTATAATAGGCTCCCATATGATTCTGAAATAATTTAATTAAACATTTACAAAGAACTTAGATTTGGCTTAGACTTATACGCAATGGAGATTATAATTATATATTTTGCAAAACATTCCAACTATTTCACTTCTCGTGAGCAAAGCTCTGTAGTAGTATATATCCCCACCACCCCCCCCCCCGTTACCTATGTTTATGTGTTAAAGCCAAATCAATCGATGTGTGTAACGACTTGAAGTGTTGGTTTAATTATCACCGTCTTGTTGCAAGGCCCTTTTTAATCAATAATCCTTGCTAGTCATAAGCAGCTGGTTATTACGCAATCAGCTTAATGTCCCTTTTTTATCGATTGATTTGGCTTTAACACATAAACATAGGCAACGGGGGGGGGGTGGGGATATATACTACTATCTGTGCTACTTGACTCCTAAGTAAAACTGTGGCAAGCGCCACAGTATTAGCTATCATCGTACTCAGATCGTCTGCAAAACATGTGACTCCCACAACTCAGTATTTCCAGTACACTACTGTGTATGCTCACTCGCTCTCTGCTTGCTTGTTGAAGCCCGATGAAAGCTGTTTTAGTTTAAATTGTGACTGCTTGAAACTTCAGCACGCAACCTTAGCCTGAGTGAAAGACTTTGTTCACAGGTGGAATACTCAGTTTTGGGAGGTGCGCAGCCGTTATTGCGCAGACGATTTTTGCAGACTGATAATTACGAGGGTGACGATTATGTACTCTTGATATAATTAGCAAATTTAGTAGCTATAATTAATTTCGCTAAATTATCTGAAATAAAAGTTACTTACCGCTAAGGTGCTAGCGATGCTGGATATATTCACTATGGCACCTGAAACAACTGTCATGTGTAACAACAATAAAACTAACCGATATCCTACCATAATAGTATTTATCAGTGATGGAACAGGATCACGTAGGCTTGACCCCGGTGACCCGGTGACCCGGTTTTCCACAAAATTCCAAAATCTGCAAAAATTCGATTTTGCCTAAGAACGCTAATTTTTTGGCTTCCATGTTCCATCACCACCCCCAAAAATGAATAACAGTGACATACCTATGTTTGCTCTAGATTTTTTAAAAAGTATTTAATAAGACTGTAGCATTTCTAATTAATGCAGAAATGAGTTGGCAAACCCAATAATTTATCCGTCTGCGAAATTTTGGGAAATCAATCCGTGGTGAAAAGTGTAACATGTGCGGTCCAAAACCACTGAGAACTTTAAAAAAATTGGTTATTATTTTGTATTGCGCAAACATCTACCTTGGTAATCTAGCAAATAATCTGCAAAACATATGGTACTAAATGGAGTTATACAATAATCTTGAAATTGATAAAGCTAAAGAATAGTCTGCCAGATACAGACAGATTCAAATAACCTCAAGCTGCGAAAATGCTCAAGACTAAAATAAAAGAAAAAAGCAAATTAATACTGCACATCGAGCCAAAATTTAAGTTAAAGTTTTAGCCAATTAAAGTTTAGTTTAAGTTAAAGTTAAAGTAAGCCAAAAATTTCAAAAATTTGTGGTAAATGCAGAAAACCGGGTCAAGCCCGGGTCGAAGCCTTTGACCCGGTGACCCGGTTCAAACAAGTGAAACGAACTGACCTGGTGACCCGGTGACCCTGCCGACCCGTTTCCATCTCTGGTTATGTAAGTTTCTTGCTTCAACAACTAATTTACCAACATTTCGTTTGTAGTTTTAACCACTTTTGTACATAATTAAAGCTTGTCGCAGTTTTCGTGGTAAATATTCGATGACTTCGAGTTTGCTTGCCTGCATTGTGCAAACTAAACACTGAGATGTTCCAGTTGTCCAACTAAACACAAAATGAAGAAAATAGGCCAAATTTTGATTTTCCGTTATTTTTTAATTTAATTTAATTAATTTCTAATTTCAAAAGCCTTTAGCTTTTGCAGCCACGTTCCAAAATGGAAGAACTCCTGCACCGATATTGACAGAAGGAAATTTTTTGTTTCCTTCTATTCTCAGAAATCATGCTCTACCTCTACGATGAATATGGCGCGAGCAATAAACTTTCAAATTTCTGTAATCAGTCAAATCGTATCCGTTGGAATCGATAACAGCGCTATTGGCAATAATAATAAAAAAGAATTCGATAAATTTTGATTACAATTCGGCAAAGTGTGCCTGCGCACATTTGAACAGGTGAAAGCGACACACTAATACTAGAATTGTGACTCAACTTTTTTCAGGTGTGAGAACTAGGACCAAACTTTGATTGAATGAAACTACCTCAGTCGGTCTTATGTGATTTTCCTCATTTTATTATTTACAACTCGACTAATTTCATTCGAAGAGTTTTAAAAGCTCTACCTCGTGAGATTGTAGAGTGATTTGTGTCCGCTGAAATTCTCAAGCATTCTCAACCTACGATCAGTGGCTTGCCACTGTTCGTACTACAGTCTTTACGTTCATTGGTTAACTCCGATGATCGTACTACAGTTTTTACGTTCATTGGTTAAGTCCGACAATCGTACTACAGTTTTCTACGTTCTCTGGTACTTAGAGATCGTACTACAGTCCTACGTTACTAAGATGTAAAATAACTTACTATATATGATTTGAACCGTCTTATGACTTCTTATTACTTAATTATGGAATCTGCATTTGTTTATTCGTATTAAAAAATTATAAATTTCACAAATAATAATGTAAACTTGTATCGCCTGACTACACATCCTTCCAGACCACGGATCGGACTTGTCTACTAGGGACCTCTTGCGTGTGGGGTTCACACGCACTTCTTCATTCCAAATGGCAGCACAACTTACGAATCATGGCTCCAGGGCCTCTGTAGCGGGGAGGAGCAGAATATAAGGCCCACCAGTGGATTTTTTTTCGGATTCGACCTCGGACCTCTTTACCCTATCTCGGTCAGGCGTTACATCTAAGTTTAAGAAAGTGGACGAGAAAACTTGTAAATTATGCCCTGTTATGAATGGTAACGTTATAGTCTCAGAAATGTATGGACACAGAAAGTACCAAATGGTAGATGGAATTCCTATAAAAGAACTCACTTGTTCAACTAATAACGTGATATATTTTATTAAATGTGAAGGATGCAATATTGGTTATGTAGGTGAACTGTCACAAACTATTAGAACCAGAATTGGACAACATAGACGGTCAATATGTAATAATAAACACGGGTGTAAATACGTAATGCTGCATTTTAACAAACTGTATATGTATGAAACGTTTAAAGTTCAGATATTGGAAAGACTTAAAGATACTGGGGATAAAGAAACGAACAGAGTAAATAGATTAGAAAGAAAAAGTATTGAGTTTGTAAACTTAGAACCTTCCTATGGCTTGAATGAAGACAAGAATGAAGACAATGAATGAAAAAGACAAGGAAAGAAAGAGGAAAGAAACGCTGCATTAAATCTAAAAATAAAAGCCTATTTAATGCAAACAAATATGTAGCAGACTTACATATGTTCAATGCTAAAAGATCCCAAAAACCTACGACTAAACATTATTAATAATATTATGAGTCTCAATAAAAGGATACAAAAGCATTAAGGCAAAACCACCAAATAAACCTGTTAAATCTAAAATTTATGTAAATTTTATCAATCCAGGTATTAATTACTTGAACCTAAATAGTATATTTAACCACGTAGACGTTTCTAAAGCTGGCCCACCATTGCAAATCCTTTGGATAAAAATCCAATGGTAATATTCTCATACGATAAGCCTTTTTCTATGAACGTGTTTAACTACAAGCAATTCATAAATAAAGTAAATATAAATGACAACATAGAATGTGACTGTCATTCATCTCCTCTTACAGATGAAAACCACTTACATGTTATAACAGGGGATCTCGGTATAATTAAGGACAAAAATTTAAGGTGTCTTTTTGAGAAAGGTACTAAATACCGGCCTCCTAAACCTATTAATTGGGAGGAAATAAATAGAACACTTAGTATTTCCATATATAAATACATTAGTTCTAAATACAAAGATAACATTGATGAATTTAATTTATGGATAAGCAAAGTACTAGAGCA
>JASAND010011236.1:0-41927 GCA_030248195.1 Trissonchulus latispiculum
ATAATAAAATCTGACAATAAACCTAAAAAGGAAAAATAGTGGGCAATTGTAGGTATGTGCGATTGCTCGCCCAACTTGAAAATGTGTCCATTAAGAAAGTGTTACTATATTAAAGGTATATTATAAATTTTGAATTTTTGCCTCCTCTATTTGCGATTGTTTTCTGATAAATGCATTTTCAATGATTAGATTCAACGCTTTTGAAGACCAATTAGTCAGATTTGGTTTCTGGGTCCAGGCACTCACAGAAACTGAGATGGGCGAAAGGGAGGTTCGAGTCTAATTCTTGACCTGGTGACCCGGTTTTCTGGAAAATTCCAAAATCCTACAAAAATATGTTTGTCTAATCAGACTGAATTGTTAACGTCCTTGCTCTGTGAGCAATAAGGAAAGCGCTAATTAATGTGTAATTAGTTCTTGTTTTGCAAAAAGGAAGAAAACTAAGATATTTCTAATTTTTTCAATTTTTCACAATTAAAAATGCAAAATTGTTTCAATGCTATAGAGATAAAACAAGAACACCGGGTAAGCATCGGGTCGATACTCCCAGTTCAAAAGTGACCAGATGATTCCATCACTAGCAGCACTCATAGGGCCAAGTGGGAAGAGTTTATTACACTGATTTCAACCTTTCAACATTTGTGATCCACTTACACGTGATCACAACCATTCCAATACGACCGACATATTCCAGTATCAGGACTTTTCGCTGCTGCGATTCCGCCGGGAATTTCTCATCCAACCATTTCCGTAGAATTTCAATGGGAACATAAAACTGAACTGCGTACGTGCAAAACACAGCAACGATGAACATGGCTTTGACAACCTGATATAGTCTAAAATGAGAAGCAGAAAATAATTGTGACTAATTAATGATAAATAATTAATAAATAAATAATAAATGAATAATAGTTTATAAAATATATTAATTAATAAGTAATTAATTAAATAAGTAATATATAGTGACTGTCATTCTAGGAATTAATTAACACTTTTCTTATCCTAATTTCAGTTATCAGTTATATCATACATTTGGTCTTCTGGTAAATTCAGTGTGATGGTTCCGGCTGTTTTGGCTGCTTCGCCAAATTTTAGGTATCCAAAAAATCCAATGGCACAGTATAAGGCGGCCACAATCCAACAGGTTGTGGACAAAACCCCTGTCCAACCGGGCATGGCAAATGGATCCTTCATTCGATTTTCTATCGGGAGAACCTGCCAAACGCAACAGATGACTTTAAATTCCAATTAACAAGAGAAATCAAATTCAAACAACATAATCACTCTTTTACTTAGAGATATGACAAGCACTGAGGTGGAAGACAGGATTGAAAGATGTGAACAAAAGTGTCCAGAGTGGGGATCGAACCACCGAGCTACCGGTCTGAAGTCTTACCTACATCCTAGGCTCCTATTCCTTCGGAAATGGGGGTGATTTTATGTTACTCAATAAGTAAGAAACTTTAGGGAAGCTTTTTCTTTGACGATAGTTACTTCAGCCAAGAGTTCATAATAGGAAGAGTAAGAGACTCCAATGCTCAAAACAGTACGGCCGAACTATCGAGAGGGTTCTCACTGTGTAAATACACTACGATGACATTTGGCTAAATTAGGTGTTTTCAACAAATTAAATACTATAACTTGAGCTAGGAAAGTCGTACTGAAATAATTTCTATATCACAACGTTGCTAAGAAATAGCTGCAGCTTTGTCTTCCCTACCAGGCTGACACCTTCAAAGGAGAACATCACAGTTCCAAAGAACAGGGGGAGACTGCCCCAGGAGTTCCAGGCCGGCAGGGAATCGGTGGGCGGGAGATCCCGACAGATATATTGGATCGTAATGATCAGACCCAGGACATAGAGGACGTTGGAAACGGCGGAAACGGGGGCCAGATACTTCAGGTGGCGAACCAGGGCCAGAATTATGACCGGAACCAGGATTATGACTAGATAGACATGAATGTCCAGTGGGCTCCCGCTCCCACCGTTCTGTTTGGTGTAATAGTCTACGATCTGGAGAAATGGAAAAATAAGTAAACAAATAAATAAATAAATAAATAAATAACAGTAATACAACAAAGAAGTTAAAAGAAAGAGGAACATTACAAAAAGCCAACTCAGTGAAAATGTTGGGCAACGTTTTCATGCGTACCGCATTAGCCTGTCAAAACCTAGCTAATAGTGTGTCAGGCTGGCGGCATCCTTTGAAGTCGGGGGTTGGGGGAATCAGCAAGGCAGGCTAAGCGGGGAGGAGCAGAACTAGAGAATGGTTGTTTCCAATGAAGTGAAAACTTTTGGAAAAATTTGTTGGGGTGCTAACCTATCCTGGAAAATTGTTGACATCGTCAAGAAAATTTTTATGGAAGTTTAAAAATTCAAAAACTATGTAAAAGGGGGCCTTAGCTCCCCCCAGTGATTATCTGAAAATTTTAACGCATTTTTGGAATCTATGGTCCTGTAAAACTGAAGAATGATATAGTGTAGTGTCCAAAAAAATTATATAGGATGCTGAGAAAATATTGAGTGTGCAATACAGGAGGTTTTCATCAGCCGTAAGAAATTTGAATTTGTGGAAATTTTTTTGGGGGTGGGGGAGGGGGGTCGAGACCTTCTTGGGGGGGAAGTGGGGGTGGCTGAGTTGTTGGGGTGCAAAACTATTCAGGAAAATTGTTGACATTGTCTAGAAAATTTTTATGGAATTATAAAAATTCCTCCCATTGATTATCTGAAAATTTGAACGCATTTTTGGGATCTTTGGTACAGCTCGGAAATTTTCGAAAATTCTGTACCCAAAGTCTAACCAATTTTTTCAGATAAAAATGATATTTTTTAAATAAAATCGGCATATGTGTACCACGTATTTGAGTTGGGGAGGAGTAAATAGTTCTAATCTGACTAGGCTAAAAATCGGAAATTTTTGAAAAACCTGTACCTAAACTGTATCCAATTTTTTCAGACAAAAAACCTATTTGAGTTGGGTAGGAGTAAATAGTCCTAATCTGGCTTGTAGGGATCAATTAAAATTGACAATTATCAATTTTTAGGGGAAGGGGGCGGAGCCCCCCACCCCTCCTTTTTGGAAAAATTTGTTGGGATGCTAACCTATTCAGGAAAATTGTTGACATCGTCAAGAAAATTTTTATGGAATTTTAATGAGTTGTTGGGATGCAAAACTATTCAGGAAAATTGGGGGGGTGGGGGGGGAGCCCCCCCTCCTTTCTGGAAAAATTTGTTGGGATGCTAACCTATTCAGGAAAATTGTTGACATCGTCAAGAAAATTTTTATGGAATTTAAATGAGTTGTTGGGGTGCAAAACTATTCAGGAAAATTAATCTGGCTTGTAGGGATCAATTAAAATTGACAATTACCAACTTTTAGGGGAAGGGGGGGGTGGGTGGGGGCGGATCCCCCCCCCCCCCATTTGGAAAAATTTGTTGGGATGCTTACCTATTCAGGAAAATTGTTTACATCGTCAAGAAAATTTTTTATGGAATTTTAAAAATTCAATGGGGTGCTAACCTATCGTGGAAAATTGTTGACATCGTCAATAAAATTTTTATGGAAGTTTAAAAAATCGAAAACAACGTAAAAAGGGGCTTAGCTCCCCCCATTGATTATCTGAAAATTTGAACGCATTTTTGGAATCTATGGTCCTGCAAAACTGAAGAATGATATAGTGTAGTGTCCAAAAAAATTATATAGGATGCTGAGAAAAGATTGAGTGTGCAATACAGGAGGTTTTCATTATCCCTACGAAATTTGAATTTGTAGAAACTTGGGGGGGGGCGAGGCTTGGTCTTAAACTTTGCTGTGTCCATCACAAAATTGAACTCTGTCGTATTATCGTGTTTTCAAAAATAATACAGGATGCAGAAAAAATTCAGTGGAGGGGGGGCGCAAAAAATATCCCCTTCCCACTTCCATCTAGACTAGAACGATATTTGAGGTGGGGGGGGGAAGACATAGTTTCCCTAGAACTTTGGGTCTGGGGTGGGGGGGGGGGGTAAAAATTTTTTCAAAAAATTTAAAAAAATTGGGTCTGTCAAATTTGGGTGGGTGGAGGGGGAGACTTCTTCGTCACTATTTATTATTAGTTGTTTTGTTTTGGATGTTTGGGGGAGCTCGTTGCGCCTCCCCCAAATTGGCTGTCTCACTTTTCGCAGGGGGAGGGGTGAGAAGGTTCAGTGCCCGGCCGAGCCCCCCCCCCCCCCCCGAAAATTTTTATGGAATTTTAATGAGTTGTTGGGATGCAAAACTATTCAGGAAAATTGGGGGGGTGGGGGGGGAGCCCCCCCTCCTTTCTGGAAAAATTTGTTGGGATGCTAACCTATTCAGGAAAATTGTTGACATCGTCAAGAAAATTTTTATGGAATTTAAATGAGTTGTTGGGGTGCAAAACTATTCAGGAAAATTAATCTGGCTTGTAGGGATCAATTAAAATTGACAATTACCAACTTTTAGGGGAAGGGGGGGGTGGGTGGGGGCGGAGCCCCCCCCCCCTTTTGGAAAAATTTGTTGGGATGCTTACCTATTCAGGAAAATTGTTGACATCGTCAAGAAAATTTATGGAATTTTAAAAATTCAATGGGGTGCTAACCTATCGTGGAAAATTGTTGACATCGTCAATAAAATTTTTATGGAAGTTTAAAAAATCGAAAACAACGTAAAAAGGGGCTTAGCTCCCCCCATTGATTATCTGAAAATTTGAACGCATTTTTGGAATCTATGGTCCTGCAAAACTGAAGAATGATATAGTGTAGTGTCCAAAAAAATTATATAGGATGCTGAGAAAAGATTGAGTGTGCAATACAGGAGGTTTTCATTATCCCTACGAAATTTGAATTTGTAGAAACTTGGGGGGGGGGGGCGAGGCTTGGTCTTAAACTTTGCTGTGTCCATCACAAAATTGAACTCTGTCGTATTATCGTGTTTTCAAAAATAATACAGGATGCAGAAAAAATTCAGTGGAGGGGGGGCGCAAAAATATCCCCTTCCCACTTCCATCTAGACTAGAACGATATTTGAGGTGGGGGGGAAGACATAGTTTTCCTAGAACTTTGGGTCTGGGGTGGGGGGGGTAAAAATGTTTTCACAAATTTTCAAAAAATTGGGTCTGTCAAATTTGGGTGGGTGGAGGGGGAGACTTCTTCGTCACTATTTATTATTAGTTATTTTGTTTTGGATGTCTGGGGGAGCTCGTTGCGCCTCCCCCAAATTGGCTGTCTCACTTTTCGCAGGGGGAGGGGTGAGAAAGTTCAGTGCCCGGCCGAGCCCCCCCCCCCGGTTTTAACTGTTCAAAGCGAAAGTGGCGATACTACTGCGCCCGAAAAAATCATTTATAAATTTTTTATACTTTCCTTGGGCTGGATTATATTTTTGTATATTTAATTCCCGCAAACATTCAGGTTTTATTTCGTCCTGTTCTACCTTTTGGAATTTTTTTTGAGTTTGGCAAAATTTCGCAAAAATGGAGATTTAGTAAATTTCGACTTAAATTCAATTATATAGACAAGTAACAAAAATGCTCCGCACAAAAGGGGATAATATGTGTGTTGGGCCAATGTCTATCCTTTAAATTCCGGTTGAGAAAAGCGTAAATCCGACACAGCAAAAGTTGCTCAGCTCATTTAGGGCTTTCATTTGATACCAAATTTGACCGCTTTGAAAAATTTTATTTTAGACCCAACATCGCTTAAGGTGGTGGTATCCTTTTGTGCAGTGCATTTGTCGTTATTTTTTGAAACGCTATAACTTTCGCAATTTTGGGAGTTGGAAATAGCTTTATACATAGTTTTAAAGCTTATAATCTGTACATTCAGATGAGCGTACGAAACCAGCAAAATTAACACAAAACTAGCAAAAATTTTCTGACATACTGACTTCTGACAGGCTAAATATAGACAAAAAAGTTTTGAACATGGATTTCTCAAAACTGTACAATCGGCCAAAATTTTTTTCTTGTGTCATGATATGAAGGACATATGCGCCGAGGGACATTTTTTTGGATTTGGTTCAACAAGCCTTAATACTCCAGAAAATCCGGCAAATGTGCGGTGACACGAAATTTCGCAACTTTGTATTCAATTTTCTCGCAACTGGCGAAGTTTTAGCTCAAACCAAGAAAAATGTCCCTCCGCAATAGTGCGAATTTTCATTCTGGTGAAAATCTCCGGAATCTGTTGAGTAGTTTTTGAGAAATCGATGTTTAAAACAAAATAATCGCAGTTTTTGCCAATATGGTTTTTCGGCGAAATCTCTAGCTCAAAGCAACGAAGCCCAGCTAATAGGCACTGATAAAATGGGCAACTAGACCGCTTATCGATTGAGTATAAATAACCGAAAATTGTTCGTATGATTTGGCAGTAATTTTGAAAAAACTGATTTTTTCGAAAACAGCCGTTTTTTGACCCCAAAAATCGTTTTTGGCTTATACTGACTTAACCACTAGAGATAGCTCAAAGGTTGTAAAAGCAAAAATGTTCGTTTTGTACCCTCTTTCCATCCATAACAACCAATCTGATGTATCGACTACCTACTGAGAGTATGATGCCAAAAACCGAAAATTTCTCATCTTTTCACCTAAAAATGTGGGACTGGTCCGAGAATGTTAAAGAGCACCAAACTAGCATATTTGGAAAGTTTCATCTACTTTCATAAAGAATTGAGGTCTCTAGGGTCAAATTTACACAAAAGGAAACCACCACCTTAAGTAGCCACTTTCAGCACGCAGTTCTATGACAAAAGTTGCTAAGCTCACTTAGGGCTTTCATTTGATACTAAATTTTTCAAAAGAATTTTATGTTTGACCCAAAATCGCCTAAGTCCCCACCCCAACACCCCACCACTCTACAGCCACTTTGGGTACGCAGTTCTATGACAAAAGTTGCTCAGTTCACTTAGGGCTTTCATTTGATACCAAATTTGACCACTTTTGAAAAATTTTATTTTTGACCCAAAATCGCCTATATATATATATATATATATATATATACACACACGTATATATACGTACCCACCCCACCCCCCCCACAACAGCACTCTACAGCCACTTTGGGTACGCAGTTCTATGACAAAAGTTGCTCAGCTCACTTAGGGCTTTCAATTGATACCAAATTTTACCACTTTTGAAAAATTTTATTGTTGACCCAAAATCGCCTAAGCATAGTTTCCCTGGAACTTAGGGTCTCGGGGAGGGGGTAAATCTTGGCTGACCTCCGAAATGTGATGGGGGTAACCACCCCCCCGAACCCCCTCCCCCAGAATCTGGACCTCAGAAATTTCGATAAATGGCCAAAAATGCAAAATTTTCTGTAATTTAGTCCTTTTTTCTTCAAAACAATGCTTATTTTTAACGTTTTAGGCGATTCTGCACCGTTTTAAAGCGATTTTAGGTCAAAATTTTAGGAAAAGTTTTCAAAAAATGACCATTTTTCGACCAAATTTAGCTAAGTTTTTGGGTCCAAAAATCGGTGGGGGGGTTCGGGGGGGTAGCCAAAAGTTGGGGAAGGGTAAGTCAAAAAATCTGGGGGGGGGGGGGTAAATTTGGTCGAAAATTTTGGAGGGATACCCCCCCCCCCCAAAGGAAACTATATATGCGCCTAGGTCCCCACCCCACCCCACCACAGCACTCTACGGCCACTTTGGGTACGCAGTTCTATGACAAAAGTTGCTCAGCTCACTTAGGGCTTTCATTTGTTACCAAATTTGACCACTTTTGAAAAACTTTATTTTCGACCATTTGACCCTCCCACCCGACTGACCCGTCAAACGGCAAAGTAGAACCATCCCAGCAATATATGCACGCCGGACGGCAAAACGGATACCGGGAATGAGCTGGGCACACCTGAAAACCCCTATAGACAAAGTTTTGAGAGGCCAGGTAAAGCCTACTATGGACCTCCAGGGAGTGGTTTTCGATTTGACCCTCCCGACGGCAAAGTGGAACCAGCCCAGCAAAATAGGTACGTCGGACGGCAAAAACGATGCCGGGAATGAGCTGGGCGCAACAGAAAACACCTATACACAAAGTTTTGAGAGGCCCGGTAGAGCCTACTATGGACCTCCAGGAATCGGTTTCCGACTTGACCCTCCCGACGGCAAAGTGGAACCAGTCCAGCAAGATGGGTTGGTCTGACGGTAAAACTGACTGCGGGAATCGACTCTCCGTGCCAGAAAACCACTGTATGGAAGATGTGAGCTTTCAAAGTTGAATAGATAGCGAGAAATTTCAATTTTTCATTTTTCGAATTTTCTCCATTTTTGACGAGCCACTGTGGTCGCTAGGGAAGTGATAGAGAAACGCAACCTGGACCGTTAGTTAGTTCAATATATGTAATTTCTGAATATAAAAAGAAATCAGGTCCAGCTCGTAACGTTCGACCTGAGCAACGACCACAAAAATGGTCACTTTTCGCTATGAGCCGACTTTGCGGCGGCGCTGTGGCGCAGCTGCAGCGCAAAAAAGTTGTGATTCTTAAATTCTTAGAGGGTACTACTAGACCCTATAGCCCTTTAGGTTGGCCCACCGCTGCAGATCACGTGAAAGCGGCGAACATTATGTACAATACAACCATCAAATAGGAGAAACCGGAAAAAAACATCGTCGCCATAACCGGTCCGGTGCGCAATTTTTTAACGGTAAGTGATACGGGGCTGAAACTTCACAGACATACTAAACTCGATGTGCTCTACAATTTGCGCATAAAATCTGCGCAGGATTTTGCGCAGCTTCTGCGCAGCTTATTTTACACTGTCTCCAGCCACTTTTCACACATATTATAGGGGTCGCTGCCGCGACCCCTATGATATATTAATTTAACCTTAAACTTGAGAACGTTTTGCAATTAAATTTAGGCAGGTTCATTAAACAACTCGTTCGCCACGATTGTCTTTGAAAATTGAAAAAATTCTAAAATAGCTTAAAAGTTGAAAAAAAGTTGGTCAAAAAATCTGTAAAACTTTATTTTGTGAACGAGTTGGTTAATCAGCTTGCTTAAATTTAGTTGCAAAATATGCTAAAGCTTATGGTTCCCAAACCTAACTAAATCTGCTAAAAACCATGGGCGGGAAAAAAACCCAGCCGAATTTTTTGCTGCAACCATGCTAGAACAGTTTTGACTATTACCATTCGAAAGAGCTGGTCATGTTTAGAACATCTGAATCAAAAAATATCAATATTTTTGCAAAAATTCATGTCAAATTGACTTTTGAAAATTTCGTATGTTTAACACGTATATATTATACGTACGTATAAACATAGGCAAATTTTGGAAATTTTTGAAATTTGCTTAATTTCTGCAGTTTAAGCATCCTATCACATAGAAAACGTGTTTTTATTGCATTGAAAGCCAAACCCGACCTATTTTAGTGAAAAATTAGCGATTTTTGGCGAAATTTGAGAATTTGGCTTGAAATGGCACCATCTCAGATTTTGGCCGAACCTAGGTAAAATCTATTCCAAATTAATCAGGAGGCTCTGCTGAGCTACGAAATGCGTGAAGTTTTCCTTTGCTGCAAGCGATTAGAAAAAAATTTCATTTTGAAATTTGGGTTTTTTTCCCGCACATGGGTTTTTTTCCCGCCGAGGCTAGGTCACCCCCAGGTCGCACCACAGGTACTAGAGCCAAATTGCATATATACACCATCGTGAAGTTCAAGACATATCCTCTGTGAAACTGTAATCCATTTTGGACTAGGTCTTTCCAGTAGTTCAGGGTGACCCCCCAAAGTTGACCCTCTCTGACCCCCATGTTGGGAACCAAAATTTTCAAAGTCCGAAAAAATTTGCTGGGAGGCAGCAGGAGCTACAATAATATATACACCCTCTAGGGTAGTTTGGACGCTCTTTAAGATACGCTATTAAAATTCGATCTAGCTCATATGGGTGACTTACAGTGGCGATGGGTTTTTTCTACAGCATCTCGGACTGGGTTTTTCCCGCCGCGCCATGTATATATATATATATATATTTATATATATATATATATATATATATATATATATATATATATGTATATATATACAATGTATTTCAAATCTTTTAATAAAGGTTGAAATTATAGATTGTTAATAATTTTTTTGCTGCTAATGGTTAGAAATAAATTTCATTTTGAAATTTGGGGTTTTTTCCCGCACATGGGTTTTTTCCCGCTGAGTCTAGGTCTCCCCCAGGTCGCACCACGGGTACCAGAGCCAAATTGCATACACCATCGTGAAGTTCGGGGCATATCCTCTGTGAAACTAATCCGTCTTGGGCTAGGTCTTTCCAGTAGTTCAGGGTGACCCCCCCAAAGTTGACCCCATCTGACCCCCACTGGGCTTATTCTAGGCAATTTTTCTTGGGGGGTGGGCCCCTCGGGGGGGGGCAAAAATTTTCAAAATTTTTCTAAAAACATTCTAAAAATTGCGCTATTTTTATAGTAATCGCCAAAAAATAAGCGGATTTAGTGCTTAAATAGGCTAAAATCGACTGGAAAATTTTGCCTTCTGAGCGATGTTTTTCCAGGGCAAAAGTTGGTACCAAGAGGGGCACCCACTTTTCTTGGGGGGAAGGGTGTTTATGGGGAGGGCCCCCCTGTAGAATAAGCCCAGCCCCCATGTGGGGACCAAAATTTTCAAAGTCCCAAAAACTTTGCTGAGAGGCAGCGGGAGCTACAATAATACACCTTCTATGGTAGTTTTGGACGCTCTTTAAGATAGGCTATTAAAAGCCGATCTAGCTCATATATATGGGCGACTTATACTGGCGATGGGTTTTTTCTCGCATATCGGATTGGGTTTTTCCCCCGCCGCGCTATATGTAGTAAAGGTGCCTTGTGTAAACAAAAGGGCATATCACAGTCAGAGACAAGAGGAAATTTAAGTCAGTGACGCGGCCTTTTATTTAGTGAATGACAGTATAGTCATGCGCAAGGCCGCACCCAGAGAGGGTGGTTCAAGGGGTCTAGACCCCCCCTTTTGAGATGACAAAATGGAAAATTTTTGCTATTTTTATGGTAAAATAGTTATTTTTAAAAAAATTTTGCGCCTTCGGCGCTATTTGCTTTTTGCTAGAAATAAACGTCCAATGTACTGTTTTTGGCAGAAATTCTTCAACTTCTGGGGGGCTAGCTACCCCCGTTGCATTTTACCTTGGACCCCCCCTTTTCAAAATCCTGGGTGCGGGCCTGGTCATGCGGGAAAAAACCCACTCGAATATGCGGGGGGGGGGGAAACCCACCAACAGTGCGGGTTTACCAGTATGAGCTATAGGATTTTAATAGCCTATCTTGAGAGCGTCCAAAACTACCCTGGAGGGTGTATTATTGTTGCCCCCGCTACTTCCTTCCAATTTTTTTGGGACTTTGAAGTTTTTGAAAATTTTGGTCCGTCCAAGTGCCGAAATTTGTCAAACTTTGCCTGGCCACCCTGAACTACTGGAAAGACCTAGACCAAAACGGATTATATGTACATGTAGGGTAAGTGTTGCGCTTCCCTATGATATATGCCATACCGCTCTGACCCCTCCGGTGGGACCTGGGGGTGACCTAGAGTTGGCGGGATAAAACCCATTTTCCAAAATTGCATATTTTTCTTTAGCAGAAAAGGTCAAACTAATACATACATTTGTTTAATAGAGCCTATAGATTAAACTGGTATATATAGGTTTTACCTGGGTTCGTTCTGTTGTGGGTGCTCCAGGGGGTCGAAATCGGACATGATGCCATTTCAAGCGAAATTTTCAATTTTGGCAAAAAATGCTTATTTGTGCCTTAAAATGGGTCTAGTGTTGCTCTAACTACAAGAAAACCGCGTTTTCCACTCTATACGTAGGATGCTTAAACTGCCGAAAATAAACAATTTTTAAAAATTTCCCAAATTTGTTTATTTATGTTATATACATGCATATGTAGATATATATATATATATATTTATATATTTATATATATATATATGTATGAGTCGATTTCTGAGTAGTTCAGATATTGAGTCGTTGTCAGCGGACAACCTTGAAAACCAATTTTCTTCATATTTTGTCAGTTGATTAGACATGGCAAGCATAGTAAAACTTGTACGTAAATATCAGCTTATATCGATGGGCGGTTCGTCAGTAAGGTCCATTTTTGTGATTTTCCCATGACGGATGAATGGGAAGTTTGATCCTTGACTTTGTCCCATTGTATTGAAAGATACAGACGTGCTATAATACTACGTTTGCTCCTCAATTTGTTTATAGAGCCCCTCTGTGTGTATGCAGAAGGCAGTCTCCTTAGCTGTCACGTATAGTCAGGGGGGACATGCCGGAAAAGAGGGGGGAAACATGGTCGCCTACTCCCCAACCATAGCAGCTGCAGCTCCCTAGTATAGCCCATTAGAAAGAGCAAGTCTTAAACTGTACCATGCAGTACCAGATTGGTTTCTGAGTTCGATTCTGTAAGTACAGTACGTATATACTTGACCAAAGTTGACATCCCATAATTGGCCATAATGCTAAGGATTTTCGAAAGTTTGCAAGTGTATATCTAACCAACTATCAAAGTTTGGCTACTATATAAATTGGCATGCGGGCATAATTTGACTTGCTCTATCACATGGCAATAGTGGTTTTCCCCTACCTGCACCCAGTAAAAAATTTGACCATGTTTTCCCCCACATAGGGTCCACTAGAGCGGGGAAAACATATATATATAGTGACCAAATTTTCAAATTTTTGCGTATGCTTCAGGAAGGCGTAACTAATGCTTCTATAGGAAAGAGAATGCTTTAAAACCATTAAAAACCTCAAAATATGCCAACTTTGAGCATTTTTGAAGCTTCTAGCTCGAAAATTGGATGCTATAATGTTCAAAGTTCTGACTTTGACGAAACTTTCTGACCAAAATTTAGCTGGCACCGTGCTCGTACGAGTTTCAAAGGCTCGCGCAGCGCATTTTACACCCATATTATAGGGGATTGCTATCGCCCCCCCCACGGTTTTTTTTTGGGCAAAATTGGGGGCATTTGCCCACTCGGCCAAAAGTTTGCCCACTCAAATTTAAATTTGCCCAGCAGTTTGCCCACTGAAAAATTCGACCACAGAGGTAAAAGAAGTGAACATTTCTATTACGGTTTTATTGCTAATTTTCAAAAAATTTTCAATTTTTTTCTGGGGCGCTGCCGCCCCCCAGACACCCCCTGCAGGGGTTCCTGTGTCACTACTAAACGAAAACGACCGCAAATTCGATGGTATGGAATAAATCACGTTATTAACTAAAGCAAAGTTAAACTTAAGGTTAAAAATCGCTTAGCAAAATTTTGTAATTTTGCCCACCGATCTCTAAATTTGCCCACTCAATCCTAAGTTTGCCCACTAAAATGCCCACTGGCCGTTTTGAAAAAAAAACCCTGCCCCCCCATAATTAAAGTCTGGGTCCTTCACTTGTAGGTGGTCTTTCAATGTTGGTTCCCTTAGTTTTCCTGTTTCTCAAATTAAAATTTTAAGTTGTGGACTTCAAATTTCTCCCGGTTTTTTTTTAATTCTATCGAATTTGAATTACGTATATAAAAGCTTTCAGATGTCATGTCGTGGTCGTCAGTTCATTTTTCCGAAACTTTCGTTTTGTTTTCCTAGATCTGTTTTCTTCCGTCGTGTAGCCAGTTTCTGTAAATTTTCCAGGCCTGTTCCTTCTTTGGCGTGACCGTAGCTCAGCGGCAGAGCAACCCAGACCTTCGAGTCTGGGGGGTCCCGGGTTCAAGTTCCGGCGGGCACTTCCTAAACAGGCTTGGGAATATGTTTCCTGTGTATATATAATATGACTTGGAGGAAAACTGATCTAGTTTATATATCTAAATTTCTTTTCAAAAGATTTATTATATATATATATCAATTAATAATTAATTAAACAGTTATAACAACAACATTTGCAAATGTTTTGGTAGCTGTCTGTTGCCGTTTTTGCTGCGATATCCGATCATTTCATGGATTCAGGCTGACATGAAATGCATATATGTCCGATAAGCAGCTTTGTACTGAAAATTAAGGGCACCAAATTATTTAGCATTTCCAAAAATGTATTATATACAACCTTAATGCGTAAGAATTAGTGTCCAGCGGAACACCCGGGATCATTTTTCGAATATATACCCTGTTTTCCCCCACCGGTCTGTTTTTCTCCAAATGCCGAGGAGAAACAACACTCAAAATCGATTATTGCTACAACTGTATATAAAAGCGATCAGGAGTGTTTCTATACATGAATCATTAGAGAGAACTAAGGGCGATATACACCATGGTGCAAACTTAAGGGGGCTCCATTTTTGGCCTATTTTTCGACCATCTCCGATTTTGCTAATTTTCACATATACATATACGTATATAATATATATATATATATATGTATCAGGGGCGCACCCAAGGGGGGGCGGGGGGGGCCGCCCCCCCTGTCAGGTTTCGAAGGTCAGAAAAATTAAGATGCAGGAAGGAGTAAAAGCAGAAAAAACAAAAATTTTCGCGCCTTCGGCGCGAATTAACCATGCGTTGTGTGTTTTGAGGGTAGCATACGGGGCGGGGTGACTGACATTCAATTATATAGACGTTTCTTTGTGCTTACGCTTGAGTTCTACTAAATAGTGTTTTCAAATCATGGTTTTTCTGCATTTGATTTGTGTATAATAGTGATCAATTTCTTCTAAAATATTTCTGATATTTCTGAATGAAAGGTTGTGGCTTGACTGTATGATAAAAATTCGCTGCGTACCAAAAAATGACAGAAAAATTAAAATTTTAACTGCAAAATCAAAAAAATTTTCTTGAACTTAAGTTTCGAATAGGCGGATTACCGGATATATTATGTTAACGTAAAATAGGAGGATATTCAGATATGAAAGAATATCAGGTGCCCACCACTAGTGCATATGCACACTTTTTACAAAATTTAAATTTAAAAATGCAATTCAAAATGTAATTATGTAATACTGACTGTAATTATGTATTAAAATGTAATTTAAAAATGCATACACAAATGCTCAGTCAAATTTTGATTCCGCTTTCCACAAAATGGCTCTAAAAATTTCCAAACTGGTGCTACTTTCTAAAAAGAGCTCTAGCTTTTAGCTGAACCCCGGTTTATTATAACTACGTTGCGTTGCTTAGTTAGGATTTTACCAGCTTGAGTCATATATACACACCTCGTGTAGAGAAACCATGGCGCCAGCCAGAAGACAACTAAGATAATTTCAAACCACGGTTTTTTGGGCAAAACTGGGTGCATTTGCCCGCTCGGCAAAAAGTTTGCCAACTCAAATTTAAATTTGCCCAGCAGTTTGTCTACTGAAAAATTGGACCACAGAAGTAAAAGAAGTGAACATTTCTATTACGGTTTTTTCTAATTTTCAAAAAATCTTCAAAATGCTTTCCTGGGGGACTGCCGCCCCCAGACCCCCGCAGGGGTGCCTGTGTCACTGCTAAATTGTATATAATTGGATTAACCTTACTTCACTTCACTTATTGTCTATTTGTAAATGTATTATATATGTCTCCTAGAAATGTTAGAAAATTTGTATATATAAAATGTTTTGCAATTCAAGCTAAATTATAAGCAACTACGCAGAAGAATGCAACTGCCGAAAATCGAAAGTATGGCTCAAAACATGTGCAAAAATATCAAAATCAAATGCTGCGTTCAGCTTCTGGGGGGCTGCGCCCCCAGACCCCCTGCTGTTTTTGTTTTTAGTGCGTATATATATAAAAACACTGTATATATTGTATAAAATTTATTAAGATTGCTTACGGCACAATTAAAGAAACAACAGGAAATTCGATGACATGGGACAAAAACACGTTATTAATTAAAACAATGCTAAAATTTAGGTTAAAATTCGCTTAACAAAATTTTGTAATTTTGCCCGCCGATCTCTAAATTTGCCCACTCAATCCTAAGTTTGCCCAATAAAATGCCCAC
Organism: Trissonchulus latispiculum; assembly: GCA_030248195.1. NCBI lineage: Eukaryota > Metazoa > Nematoda > Enoplea > Enoplida > Ironidae > Trissonchulus > Trissonchulus latispiculum. Next base: position 15,920 of record JASAND010011236.1, read on the forward strand.
TGGCCGCTTTGAAAAACCCTGTTTGAAACAGCAAAAAGTGGTCAGAAAAAACTGCTTTCATGTGTAGAATGCAAAAACTTCTCAACTTCAACTAATAGGCAGGCTAAGGCAGGCTAAGACATGTGTTAAACATATAGCCTGCAAACATGCCAAGACTCCCTAGTGTACCCCCCTCTATATATATGTGCCTAATGTCCATAGAATACAGAAAAAACCCTTAGCCTGCCTAATAGGCAGGCTAAGGCAGGCTAAGACATGTGTTAAACATATAGCCTGCAAACATGCCAAGACTCCCTAGTGTTCCCCGCTCTATATATATATATATATATATATATATATATATATATATATATATATATATATATATATATATATATATATATACACATATCTATATATACATATATAAATATATGTATATATATATATATATATATATATACACATATACATAAACACGTGTAAAAGCTAGCTACCCAAATCAAAATACACACATATAAAAAGCACACGGAGAGTACGCATGAAAAGGGGGCCAAATGTTGACTCAAAATCGACAACTCAAAAGTAAGCTGAATGAAAGTATACTGAATTGCAAATAAAATTGAATTAAACGGCTTAAAATTATAAATATAGTAATATAATATTTAAAATAAAATTCCGATGAAAAAATCGGTTCAATCGGTTCCCCTGAAAAAATGCTCTTATTTTCGCACTGTTAACGATACAACGCAAAAATTAAGTTCTTACTTGGAATATGTTTTGAGCCGTAAACGCCAAATACGCACAGCAAAACCCAAGCTGCGTGATAATTAAACAGGCATTTACCAAAAACCTTAAATAAGATATTAACAACTAATTATTTTAATAACAGTATATATAATGAATGACGCTAGTGTTTTCTGGTACCAATTTTACGAATGAAACAAGAGGAAAGTCACACAAAATTGTGTTTTATAGAATTAAGTTGAGATTAATCTTATAAAAAGATATACAAATAATGTTTTGAAAATTAATGTAACTGCAAATTTTTGTCAGGGGTGCACAAGCTTCCTGAAACGTGGGTGGGATAAGTTAATTGTTAAAAACTGTTAGTTCAAGTTTCCAGCTATTACCTAAATACAAAGGCAGATTTGACAGCAACGGTTGGACCGATTTTTGCGCAGACTTCGGCCAAATCCGCGTAGTCCAGGTGAGTATATTCATTGCTAAACATATAAAATGAACATTTATAATACAATAAAACAAACATATTCAAACAAACAAACATCACCGAAATTTCTTGACTGTATATATGTATGTTACGGGCAGGTGAGTAAGTTGGACACTTCTTAAAATACGATAATTGTAAAAATTTGTATGCGATGCCCGTAACATGTATTTTTCCATGCTTAAAGCATTTGTATCCTATTGTGGCGCTCTACCAGGGCTGGTGGACCAAGAAGAAACCGAGGACAAGCCCGAACGGGAGGCGTCAGGCACCCTCGTACCCACGAAACCAGGACCTAGAAGAGAGAAGGGAAGAGGGAGGTTCAGCTTTTCACTCACCATTAAAAGTAAAGAATTGACCCAGCCGGGGATCGAACCACGACCCTTCTGATCCGGAAACAGACATGCTACCGCTACACCACAGGGCCATCAGCTGAACTCCCATATCAGGCCTATCAATCTTTCCTATGCCTGCTTCCCTTACACTATGCCTGTATAGACCGGATTAGGTTACTAAATCCGTTATTAACGCAATTACGTCGGTTTAGTAGATTTAGTGACAGAAAAATACTTGGTACAGTATACAGTTCCAAATTAGTGGTGCTTTTTACACTTACTCAAGACAAAATATATGAGATGATCTGACCAACATATTCATGCAGTGGATGTCGATTGCAATGATGATAATCGTTAAGGCCAATCCTGTCTTACAAAAAGCAATTTTAAGATTAAACAACTGTTCAAATTATTTTAAAATTAAAGTTCCCCAGAAAATTAGTTGACATAGCTTTGTGTTATATATTCCAGAATTTCATATATCATTTATGATGAATAATTGTTGTGAACAATTGAATAAGTCTTTGCGTAATCAGAGTACCAAATAGCGAGTTATATAATTCAGCGAAATAAAGATTTTAAATAAAACGTGTACCTACTATTTCACAATCATCCAAATGAAAGCATTCTAATACAATAAACCCTTGCAAACTATAAACTTGTTCTAAACAATTTTATGCTAATTAGCAATAAATTAATACTAGCTTATGTTAATTAAAAATTAATACTAAATCGAATAAGTACCAACTTTATACCCAAAGTCCTGCATCGTAGTATCCTGCAGCCAGTGACAAAATACCCGTACCAACTAATCCTTTCATTAGATGGATCATGGCTTGCCAATTACTAAAATTTTTGAATTACTTTTAAGAAAAATAATGAATAAAAATTTATAGCGCTAATAATTATATTTTTTCTATATTAAATTTTTTTTATAATAAACGTAAATTTCTAATATATAAATGATTAAGCTTAATAAATGTATTTAGACTTTAACATTCACCAGTCAGTACACAATTTTTAATTGTTTCTGACTAAACCATTTTAAAAACACCGAAGAAAAGCATTTGTAAACTAATTACTTTTAATTAGACAAAGAGTTAATTATAAATTAATTAATTACGCAAGACTGTGGGTGGTCTGTCGATCATCCACAAATCGTTTTCGGATTTCGAATTCGGATTTTCTCCGGTCATCGCTGCTGGCAAAACTGGTCAGCGTAGAGGCGCTCGGGGTCATAAATATCTTCCCATGTTCCAGATTGTTTATGGATCGCTTATGCAGATCCTGCATTATCATGGAACCCGAAAAAGCTGGAAAAAAAGAAAAAACAGATGGAAAACAACTACAAGCTCCAGAGTTCCTGAAAACAGCTGACATTATCTCAAGTTCTGACATTTTAATTTCCATTTTAATTAATTTAATTTTAATTTTAATTTGAGTTTTTATTAAATTCCTTTTATCAAGTTCTACCTTGGATTTTTGAATTTTAATTTGAGTTTTTATTAAATCCCTTTTATCAATTTCTACCTTAGATTTTCGAATTTTGATTAGATTTTCAATGTTTGGGCTTATTTTTGATACAGCTAAACTCTAAAGTAGGGTTTGCATTCAGTTTTGATTATGAATTTATCTCTACACTACATCCAATGGGGTTACGGGTGGGTAAAGGTGGATACCTCCTCGGCTTTGTCACTCATAAATTCCAAAATCCTAAACCACAAAATTTCTCTCCGAAGTGGTTGGGAAATTTGACACAAAAGAAGGTTCTTGCAAAAGACTCCGTTTCGAAGTCTAATTTTCTTAGACATTTCCTACTGCACCGAAATGGTTCTGTTAAAATTCACTAAATTATGCTAAAATGGTTCTTGATAATGTGGTTTTTGCTAAAAGCATCGCCAAATTTACACTGACTCCAAGAATTATATGACAAGACAATAGACTTTTGTCCTAAAAGAGTATTGGGCAGCGAAAACTCAGTCAAGAAGTCAAGAAAAAGGTTGCAAAATCATAGCCAATATCCTACATAGTATCCTATCCTGAAAATAATATCCTAACGAATCGAGCACCTGTAAGGATTCGAACCTCGAACCGGCTGTCTTCTGCTTAACGTCAACACACTCTAATCAACAGAGCCAGTTTACTGGGGTTAAGCTAGTTAAACTTAACTAGACCCTGTTCATGGAAGAGTTAAAAGTGGAAAAGGAGAGAGTGACGGGGGAGTTACAGGAGTTAATTTTGACTCTCCTCTAACTCAATTCTTTCATTGAAACGGCCCGCGGTCTACAGGGTTTTGAAAAAAGTTCAAGACAAACTTTGTTTTTATGGTGCAACAGAAACAATGGGCCCGCTCGCTTTGAAGCACACTGAATAAACTTGAAACAGCACAACTTTCGTGTGTTTGAACACAGCTCTGATAAGAAGCAAACAGACAGTGTATTAGCTGCGTTCCGTTCCGTGAAATTGTCGATAAAATTATAGAAGTTGAGATAAGATAATAAGCAAATTTTTGCATTACTACACCATAAATGCCAACGAGTGTACTGACAGAAGTGAGCCGATCAAGTTTGGATAAGCATATACAGTATATATGTCTGTTGCGACCCCGATAATAAAATGAAAATTATATGAACGTTTGGTTTTTTGTTTATTTATACCAAACATGCTACGGTGCTGCGGACCAATTTTTGAGAAAGCCCTATGAACTAAAACCTGTTTTTGAGAAAGGGTAAAGTGGAGTAGAGTAGCGTAGAGTTAAAAAATTAACTAAATTAATCCCACTCAAACTTGACTTACACTTAACCTCTTTTAATTCTTCCATGCGCAGAACCGAGTTCTTCTTACACTGGTTTGCACCAAATGTGGTTAGCAAATGGTTAGTAGATTTACTGCTAACCACTTGGTTAACTAGAAGTTAACCACAAACTATTTTGCACCAAATGTGGTTAACTTAATACTTGCTAACCTAATGCTAAGCAAGTGGTTAACATGTGGTTGGCTAGCCCTGCTCTGGAGCAGGATTAACCACGAACTTGCAGTGAATTTTCAGATTCTGGCAAGAAACTTACAGATCAAACCGTAGAACTAAGAAAGAATAATCGGAATATATATTCATGTTGGAGTATATATAGGTTAACATGTTGAAGTGATTCAATAATTTGCGTGATTCATGTGTAAGGTTGGTAAGAAAAGTTAAAACTATCTTCTATTGCTCAAATCGGTAGTGTTCTTGAAAGGTAGTTGTATTCGAATTATAATTTTTGTGGAGGTGATCACAAGATGTCGCTGCTTTTATATGACCTTTATCTTTTACCAATTGCATAGTGAAGTTTCGTCTCACGAATGTTTTGAACCTGCTTTATAAGTAATTATAAAAGTTCGTTTTCGTATAGACAGAAGGCACAAGATCGGAATTATATAGAAACACGACACTGAAATGTGTTTAATCGTGAGTGAAGCCTTTTAAAATTTCACTGTAATTTATTAATTTGGGCTGGGTTTTGGAATAAGATAAGATTTGGTCTTTGCGTAAGTTAATGAATTAAAAGGGCGATTCAGGAGGAATGCTAGGATAAATTAAAGAATAGATAATGGTTCTTATACCTGCAGAGTTGGTTACTTTTGGGTTCGGTTTTGGTAGGTTTTTCCTTATTCTATTTTGGCTAAAACTAGTATACTTTTGATGGCATTCATTAAATTTCGTTTCTAGTGAAGTTGTCGAAGGTGGAGCATAATGAAGGAATGAACTATGGTTAAAGGATGGAGGGTAGATAATAAAACCTGACATTAGATTTCTGTGCAAATGGAGTACATATGAAATAAAAATGAATATTTTGTCATGTGGATTTGTTCAATAAAACATCATATTTGTATTTCAATCCAAATCGGCCGGCGTGCCAACCAATGAACGCATTTAGGACACGACATGACCAAAAAACGACGTCTTTGAACAACCTATCCGAGTAATAAGTGGCTTTCAAAATAGACCAAAAAAGGTTAAATATGTGATGAATAGTTTCGGTTTCTTATAAAGTTTCGATCTTGGATTCTGCTGGAAAACGGAACGGAATTTATGGAATGAATGTGTTTGATTGCCATCGTATTGTATCTTTAATTGTTGCCATAGTTAAGACATGAATTAATTGGGAAAATTAACAGTAATGAAGTTTCAAGCTTAAGTTGGGTTGTTTCGAGCTGGCAGTTAACTTTTACTAATTATGCTGCTGCGGGACAGCTAGGTAGAGGCCCGTTGGGTGCCGCTCCCCAGGCGGATTGGCAGGTATAGAACGACTGTCAATGATTAGTGCAGAGCACGGTCCACTCATTAATTTAAGTTAATTAAAGGGATTCTGCTGTTATGGCCAGAACAACCCAACATGGTCAGGAAAAAAGACCAGTGTTCGCTCACTGTACGTCGAAGCGCAATCAAAGTTTGTTATATCTGAATAGATTAAGACCTGCTCATACGATTTATAAAAGAAAAGCAACCATTCTGTGGTTCGTTTTAATTTTATAAGCCACTTTCAAACTTCATACGGAGATTACAAAGTCGCTTTCAAGTTTCGTCCATATCAGTGGTTTTCGCTTAATAACTCGTTAATTAACATAATTAATTAGTATAATTTTTACATCATTAAAACGAGCAAGTTTTGCTCTTTCAGAATATCCAAAAATATTTACCCTTTCTGTGGTTCGTTTTCATTTTACAAGCTGATTTACAAGCCACATACTGAAGTTTAAGTTGACCTCCAGATTTGGGTGGTCAGTGTTTCTAATTAAAGTTTCACGTTAATTAACATCAATAATTAGGTTAAAACTTTTATAAACAAACTCAGCAGGTCTTCCTCTAAATAAGCCCAAAATAATTGGTGCTTCTGTGGTTCGATTTTGCGTTATGCTTGATTTTCTGACCTAACCGGGAGAGCTCGGCTCTTCCCCCCAAGTATTGTGATCATCCATAGTTTAAACTTCATTTTAAGCTTAATTTAAGTTTACCTTTAATTAAGTTAATCCATGTTCTAGCTAATTAATTAATAAAAGTTAAGTTAGTTAAGTTTAAAGTTTAATTAATTTGGTTTTTATTGGTTTTAAAGCAAAAGGGAAGCTCGGCTTGCCCTTTCACTGAACTTAACTAGTTTTGCTTAGCTAGTGTGGAATTCTTTTAAAGTTCTCCTCTTTTAAGTTTTGAATTTTGTAATTTAAGGGAAGACTTTTGTGTCTTCCCTTATTGCCAATTTGGAGTAACAGATGCGATACTTTTGTAACGGTACAAACTTTCTATTGTCGTGTCACTTTCTATCGACGTGTCAATTTCTCGCCCGAGTGCGTTTGTGTTAATCTTTTCCATTAATATTACAATAGGGGAAAGGGATTAGTTTAATTGCCCGTTCCCCTCTAATGTAAACACTTGAGAGCCCGCTCAAAGTTATTTTATGATTGCAACAACAGTGACCCAATCAGAATCATTTAGTGCGCGCCTTTTTGCGCGGAGGACAATTTCGGCCAATCAGACGAATGATTGCCGAAATTGTCGTGATTGACAGGTAGACTTGTTTTGCACTTCAGTCTTACCTCGTCTTCCGAACTGTACGGCCGCTTTTTGGCCTCTCCCTTCACTCCCCCCAGTTCTCTCTACTTTAGGGCGTTACTATGCCCAAATTCTCCCCCACTCCGGAACGGGGCTAGTGTATTTACACTAGCCCCTCGTCAAATTTTGGGGTTTCTTTAGTTTAAGGGGGGTTTAGGAATACACATCCCACCTTAGGCTCTCCTCCCCGCTTTGTTTTCCCTTCTATATGCTAGTTTTTTAAAGGCGATTTCCCTCTTTTTCTGGGAATCGCTTCCGAGATTCTTACAGGTCCCAGAGGTCCTTTTCTAAAATACCCCCTGAGAATTGCCCTTTAAATTAAACCATTTTATTTATTGTCGGTAAATGATTCTGAATTGTAATATCTATGCAGATATTACCTGGGTCGCGTGGATTTCCGAAAGGAAATCCACTGAGAAGCTTGGACTTTTGGGAACTCTCCCAAAAGTCCCCAAATTTCACTTTCAACTAAACTTTTCTCAATTTTTAACCAAAGAACGCACTCTCAAACTTTTACACAATTTCACTCACCTTTCAAACTTTCCATCTCAGCTTCTTAGGGATCATTCCTGGACCCAGGAAATATCATGTTAGGATCTTTCTCTGAAAGATCCTAACGGTTTTAACCCATTTGATTCAGGTTGCGTCCAGACCTTGCCACGCCTGCCTGAATCAGTCTTTCAGCTGCCTGTCTGGATCTGCTGCCTGAATTGCTGCCGCCGATCCTATCTCCTGCTGCTCAGTCCCCTCTGCTGTTCACGGATCCCGCCGGTCCTTGCCGCTCAGTTGGTCACCGCCAGTGTGAGATTGCCCGTCAATCCCCTGGTACTCAGTCTTGGATCCTGTCCAGCCCTGTCACTCGGACGACCAGTCGAAAGGTGCTTGACGGTATCTTTTAGTAGAAATTTCTACCTGAACTGAACTGCCGGGATAAACAGTCTGCCAGGGCAGAGCAAGGTTCACACCATTCTCTATCAGGAGCTTTGTATAGGGTGATTTGTCCGACACCCTTGGCTGCCAGCTATCTTCGTTGCCGTGCACACTTGCTCCCCCTGGTTGAGGCTTGCTCCCTTGACCTGACATCGAGCAAAAGCTGTCCTTAGCGAGCTTCTGCCGCCTCACGGCCCTGAGAGCCTGTTTCAAGGCTATCAAAGTTTCGGTTGTGGTACGGAGTGGGAATCTCAAACTTCATCTCAAGAAGACTGATCTAAATCTTGTTGAACTCTCGATAAAAATGCAATTTGTAGACTCTTGTGCTCTTTTGTACCTTCTCTGTGTTGTCTGAAAAACTGTTTCAACTAACCTAAAACTTTTGGGGAAATCTGAAGTCCTGCTAAACTTCTCGAAAACGTGCGAATTGACCATTGGCCGCTTCCTTTAGGCAGGAAGTAGGATATTAGCTTCTGGTTATCTGCCGAGCGGGTAGTCAGGACTAATATCTAGTGCCCGAGAAAGGGTGGAAATCCGCGCGCTATTGATTGTTTCGTCTAAAATAAAAGCACATAGGACACTTCAAGCATATAGGCGGACCCCCTCGACACCTTATAGTTTGAAAACAGAATATAGTGATCTAGCATACAGAAACTAGTCGAGCGATATATAACTAATTCATTCGAAATTTTATAGGTTTCAGGTCCTAACCTAAAGTTTGTAGAATAAAGTTATCAAGCAAAGTTCATTCAGGGATTAATTTGTACACCAGACTGCTGGTTAGGTTTAGGTCATTACATAGGTCTAGGTTTAATTCTTCTAAAGTTTGGTCCAAATAACTAGGTACGAGCCTTAGGACTTAATGATCAGCTGTGTTTTGACTGTGTGTTTGTGTGTTTGTGGTTCGATTAAGTGATCGCATCTGCTCTTGTATTGGGTTGTATTTTGTACCCTGTTCTGATTGTCCTGGTAATTTGTGGTATTCTGCACAGTTGGTAATAATTGACAAGCTGTACCTACTTACTTGTATTACCAACGGTCTGTAACTCTTAATCTCTTTCTCGTCTGCGCATAACTGTTGTAAATTAAATCCTAAAATTTATAGGTTCTGTGGTACATTCTACTAGGATCTTAGGATTTAGTTAGGGATCGGTTCAGTCTTACTTAGGAACGTTAGTTAGGACTTGGCTTATATCACGCTGGCAGAGTTTGTGCCGGTATTATCTCACTGCGAATTAGAGTGCGAGCATTGTGGTGCAGAGGTGACTGTTAGTTTTGAGCTAGAGGCATTTCATAACTTGAGCGAAGAGACCCTTGGTTTAGTTCATCCGATTGTAGTTTGCGGCTGTCTACGTCCTTGGAACGTAGACCAGATTGTTCAGCGAGCTTACGAGGCAATTCCAGGCACTGGGAACTTTGTCCCTAAATATTTGCCCTGGAAGTGTGATAGTTGTACTGAGCAAGAGGTGTTTGTGATGGGGAGCCTGCTGCAACTTATTGCAGGCGGCCAAGACGTAACCGTATGATATATATAAGTTCCCGAACAAGCAGATTGCAAAGTAGTTGAGCAAGATCCGTTTACTGTCACACACAAGCACCAAAAAAACATGCCACCTCAGTAGCCGTAGTGCTACTACTACTCGATCCAATCTCACTCTAAAGTTACTCTTTTTTACCGCATTACTCGAAATCCCTTTACATTTCCCCCCTCCACAAACAAGTATAAACATGCATATAAACAATAAAACTTATATATAAATACAGTTGTTTATAAATATAAATAGAAACAAAAAGAATACTACAAAACAAACAAACAAACAGGAGAGCTAGTCACCACCGTTTGCACTTCTTAACAGCGGACTCAAAAGTTTACTATTATTATTATTATATATTGTTATTCAAAAATTTCCAGCAAGCTTAGTGTCAACTTCAAAAATCATGCACAATCTTCTAATAAATTAATTTCAAAAACTAGCATTATTTGGCGTACATAAGGGTCAGCACACCCAACCAAACCCCGCTAGACTTAGCGCCCAAAACGTGCACTGCGAAAGGCATCAGAATTTCTCAAATTGTTACGTTTAAATGGCAGCAGAAGTTTAAATCCGATTCTCAAGTCCTCCTAAAGTTCCCGCCACACCCACACGGACTACCGAGGTCTGAACACCTCACCGTTGGTCTGGCAGAAACTAGAAGACACTCGCACTCAAACTGGGGTTTGTGAGAAACCAGCAGCGCACTCCCGAATGCAACCGAACAAAACAACATTCAATCAACGTATAGTAGGTCTGTACACCCAGTTGATAAATGTTGTTTTGTTCAGGCTCTTATTAATTTCACTTTTCCCAGGTATTCCTAGTTCGAAAAGTCCGAAGCAGAGTCACAGAAAGTAAAGAATAAGAGAGAATATGATAATCTTAGATGGTAGGGAGAACTATTGTCGTGCTGATCTCGTCACGAACGGCTTTAACCTGTCCACATGGACAACCGTCAGACTACGGGGATGGGAGTCTTTCTTTATTTCGTAATTGACCGGTGATGTTTGTCTGATAACAGTGTATCCGGACTCCCAAGGTGGCAACCTCGAGCTTTTGGGCTTTACCTTGAGTAAGACTTTCTGGCCAGCCTCGAAACTTATGTCCGTCGTATGACGGTCATAGTACCTTTTTTGCCGTTCCTGTGCTACCTGTATCTTGCTGGCAGCCGTTTGAAAAACGCCCCCTAGGCCTTCCCGAAGCCGATTAAAGTACACATTTTGGTCTACCATCACGTGCGGCTTGCAGTTGGGATCGCTCACCAGACGAGGCTCTCTACCGTACACTAGGTGGAAAGGAGAAAACCCTGTCGAAGCTTGAACGGAAGTCCTGAACGCAAAAGCCACAAATGGGAGGTAATGGTCCCAATCAGTACGCCTTTCATTCGCGTACGAGAAAAGCATTGTTTTTAAAGTGCGATTGAATCGTTCAACCAATCCATCTGTCTGCGGACGGTACGCAGTGGTTTGCAATTTTTTGCATTCCAGCAGACGGACTACTTCGTGCATTAATTTCGATGTTAGGTTCGGCCCCTGGTCAGAAATAATTTTGCGAGGACACCCGTGGCGGCACACTATCTCGCGCACCAGAAGATTCGCAATCACCTCGGTTTCTGTTGAGGATACAGCGAACACTTCCGGCCATTTAGTGAAATAATCTACAAAGACTATGATATACCGATTCTTCCTTCGTGTGGACGGCAACGGCCCTATCACGTCCACACCTATACAGTCAAACGGCCCCCCTTTTACCGGTACTGGTACCATAGGCGCTTTCCCGCGTCTAGCAGGCTCCTTTAATTCCTGGCATTTAGGGCATGACTTGCAGAAGTGTTTCACGTCTGCTGCCATGTTCCTCCAGTAGACATGTGGTTGTAGCTTCGCTAAGGTTTTGTGTGCCCCAAGGTGCCCTGCAAAAGGTGAGTTATGATAGTTTTCTAATACTTGAAGCTGTAGACTTCTTGGGATTACCAGTCGCAAGCTTTTGTTGCGACGGGTTAGACGATAGACTATGCCGTTTTTGACAACGAAGTCTTTCATTGTAATACCTCTCGGCAGAGCGTCCGGGTGAACCCTGTTTTCTAGAACTCCCGTAAGAGTTTTCGTGAAGTTGTCCCTCAATTGCTCCTTTTTAATCTCTCCAGGACACAACGCGCCCGTCAGCTCAGTACAAATGGCTGCGATTTCAGCATGGGGAGCCTGCTCTAGTAACGGAGACCGTGACAAGGCATCCGCATTTCCGTTTTGAGAACCAGGCCGGTACCGCAAGGTAATGAAACCGTCATATTGCCTCAGTTCGTCTACCAAACGCTGCAAACGAAATGAAGGTGTGTTAATTGATTGGAACTTAAGAAGTGGTCGATGGTCTGTGAACACAGTAAAGTTCTGTCCGTATATGTAAGGCCTAAATTTCCGCAGGGCCCAAACAACAGCTAATGCTTCCCGTTCAATGGTAGAATACCTAGATTCAGCTGGCGATAAAGACCTGCTGATGTAGCTGACGACCTTTTCGTGCCCATCTATGACTTGCGAAAGCACACCTCCTAAACCTTTACCACTGGCATCGGTCTGTATCTGAAACGGCAACTCAAAATTCGGCATAGTCAAAATTGGGTCCCGCTGCATTTTCCGCTTCAGATCACAAAATGCGCGTTCGCATTCTTCGTTCCAATTGAACGGCTGATCTTTGCGAAGCAACCTATTCAGTGGCTCTGCAACCACGGCCAGATTCGGGATAAATTTCCGATAGTATGACGTTAACCCGAGAAAACTTTTGACGCCCGAGGTGTCCTGCGGCCTGGGAAAATCATTAATTGCCTTCAATTTGGAAGGGTCCGGTTTGACACCTTTCGCAGTTATAACGTGACCGAGGAAAGGTACCTCTTGTAGGCAGAAGTTACACTTCTTTCCTTTGATTTTGAGATTAGCTTTGCGAAGACAGTCTAGTACAAGACCTAGATGGTTGAGGTGTTCTTCGAATGAATTAGAAAATATGATGATGTCATCTATGTACACCAGACAACATTTCCAAAGCAGCTCCTCGAGGACAGTGGTCATCAAACGTTGGAATGTTGCCGGAGCATTAGTGAGGCCGAACGGCATGACCTCAAACTGGTACAAACCATCCCTAGTCACAAATGCTGTCTTTTCCTTGTCGCGATCATGCATAGCGACTTGCCAATACCCACTTATTAGATCCAACGTAGAGAAATATTTAGCGCTGCCCATAGCGTCTAAACATTCATCTATTTTCGGTATAGGGTACGTGTCCTTCTTAGTAATGTTATTAAGTTTTCTAAAGTCAACACAAAATCGATCGGTACCGTCTTTCTTTTTAACAATTACGACTGGAGACGCCCATGGTCCCGATGACTTCTTAATAATTTTCCTTTTCAGTAAATCTTCAACATGTGTTTTTACCACATTCTGTTGCGCCTGACCGTGTCTATAATACGATTGCTTAATCGGTGGGTGATCTTCGACATCAATTTTGTGTTTCACAACTGTTGTTGTGCCAAAATCTGTGTCGGAACTGGCAAATACATCCACATTTTTCATCAAAAACTGTTTCAAGTGCTCCAGTTCCGTTGGGTTCAAGCTGACATTATCTAGCTTGACTCCTCTCGGCACAACAGTATCGTTTGCTTTCGTTGAAATTGAGCTAACACCAATTCCGGAATATGCCTCAATTGGCCCGATTTCGTGTATAAAATCGGACTGCACGGTTTCCACAACACCTAACGTGGTTCCGCGTTTGAGGCGGATAGAGTGGTTGCTATTATTAGTTACTTGCACCGGGATTTTGGAATATAAAGATTTCACTAACTCTGGTTCAGCGACCAGATTTTTGTCAATTACGTTCGGTTCAAACAAAAGGTCCCTGCGGTTAAAGTCGGCGCAAATACCGCCCCTTAACATAGCTGTGCTTCGCGGCGGGATAATGGTATGATCCTTCAGCGTAACACATCCTATGCTGACGGTGTTACTAGTCTTGTGTTCCTTGGCGCGTGCTAAAATTGACAATTCCTTAACTAAGTTAATGTCGTTGTTTTCATGTTGCAAAAAATTCATTCCCAAAATGGACGGATGACAACACGCTTCCACAACTATGAACGGAATTTCGTAGATTTTACCCCTAATGTTAGTGGGAAAATTTGCGCACCCTAAAACCGATAAGTCATTCCCAGAGACACTAATTGGCAGGCAACAGGGCCGTTGCAGCACCGGAGGGTTCACCATCCTCCTGTAATAATCCGCTCGTAACAAACTGACCGCAGCGCCGGTGTCAACTAATGCTTTGCATGACACATTATTAATAACAACTTGTTCAAATATTAAAGGCCCGATTAATTTTGACTGTGATATATCTTTACCAATCGTTGCACACACTGAACATAACCGAGTATCTGAATAAAATTTTCTAGCAGTTAATGTTGATTCAAATTGATTGAGTTGATGGGGAGAATCATGCGAATCAAACGAATAAATTCCAGAATTTCCAAAACAGTTATGCGGATACTGGTACTGATTATTTGACTGTCTGTCTACCACCGAGGGTGGGACGACCCCGCCTCCCCATCGGGGGTCCCCCACCAGTTTCCCGGGTTTTCCTCTTCGACGGCTGTCACCCCTGCAGCAGGTGGCCTCCGATTTGTGTTACGCCACGTATTCGCTCCCCTTCCCCGATTAGACGCCCGGAATGGTGTTGGCGGCCCTGTTAGGAAAGGGCAATTACGCACAAAATGTCCTTCCTGATTGCAGTTATGACAAAGCCCTCTGGGGCCTCTTTGCTCCAAACCTGGAAACCTTCTATTGTTCAGCAGACTGTCTACCTTTTGTTCTAACGAGGCCACCTGTCGAGCTAATGCCTGGAAGTCGCTGGCTTGACTCCCGGCTGGTGCAGTCGATGGGGACGACACCGCTGCAACAGTTCTGTCCACGGTAAGTGCGCTGACCGCCTCAACGATACGCTGATTTTGAGAAACTAAGGTTTCCACTTGACCACGTAGGGCTGTATCGACACTTGGAAAGGCTTGCTCTACGTACTCCTGCCTTTTAGCGGCATCAACCGCATCATCCAACGATCTGAAATCTCGCCTCAGTAAACTCTTAGCAATCGAAGGTCTGGTTTGGTAAATAAAGTGGTTTTTACGGTGTCTTTCAACTGCTCAACCGTGGCAGCTGGATCCGCGCGGCGAGCAAAAGACATCAGCACATCCTTGAAAGTATCGACCCTTTCAGATTCTCCCTGTTTGCGCTCTCTGAGTTTGTTCCAATAAATTCCCCTATCCCCTACAGAAACTAATTTCGAAATTAACAAATTTTTCAATTCATTAAACGTCGAATTTTTTTCATCAGCTGACAATGAATCAAAGACATTAGCTGCACGACCCTCCAAAACTTTCAACAACATTGCTTTTTTTGCAGCATCGTTCCCGACCCAACCGTTCGAAGCTACTACTCTTTCAAAATTACAAAAATACTCGTACACATCTTGTGTTTCGCTTCCATTGAGCTTTGGCAAACTATTTGCCGCTAAACACATCAATGCTACATGATTTGCTTCGAACGGTGGCGGTTGGAGCCGTTCAAGTTGGTTCCTGTCCTCCTCATCACTGTCTACATTTCTATTTAAAACTCTCCGATTTCGGGGCATAGTTTTAAGATATTCGTTAACAATACTGACTTTACACTGAGAATTTTCACGAGTTAAATTTTATTAAAGTTAGCTTTAAGAAGTGCACTGGGAAACATGGTAACTAACTCACTGATTCGAAATGGATCATGTTAACTGGTCGTTGATCGGCTTCTGCTGGATTAGACTCGGTTTGGTTCTTTAAATCCTCTGTGGAACTGTCGATTGGCTTTATCCCAAACAGTAATGTAGGGCTGCTGGCGATCCTGGCAGCCTCGCCAAAAAATGTGATGGGGAGCCTGCTGCAACTTATTGCAGGCGGCCAAGACGTAACCGTATGATATATATAAGTTCCCGAACAAGCAGATTGCAAAGTAGTTGAGCAAGATCCGTTTACTGTCACACACAAGCACCAAAAAACATGCCACCTCAGTAGCCGTAGTGCTACTACTACTCGATCCAATCTCACTCTAAAGTTAGCGGCTGCGGATCGGAGTGCAAAAGAGATCTTTTCTACGGATAAGCTAAGTTGTCATTTTCTAGGGTTGTTTTGGGGGGGGGGGGGGGGGAACCTGTGTATTTGAAAGGTTGGAAAGGGGTGGGGGTTGTATGGGGGGGTAGTAAAATTATTAATGTTATAGGGGTTCTTCTTCGGGGTGGGGGTGGGGGTGTAGGGGGGGGGGGGGGGGGGGGGGGTTTTTGTTGGGAGGGGGGGGGAAAAAATTATTTATTTGGGGGGGTGGTATGGATTGGGGGGGGAGGGTGGTGGATGGTTGTGTAATGGTTTACCGCATTACTCGAAATCCCTTTATGCAAAACTGTCGGCAAATCAAACTCTGGGCAAAAATCGATAGCCACGGATTTTACCCGTGTTCACATATAATATGGCCCCATATGTTCTCAAAAACAAGACAAAATATTAGAGGTAGATAGAAATCAAACTCTGACAGAGTTATTTGGGTTCTTCAAAGCTGCAAATTTGAAAATTCAGATGATGAGCCCTTCAAGGTTAGTTGGAGACCGAACACAATCGAAAACAGGGTTTACAGATACACCAAATTAAAGCTTTTACTAAGGTCACAATTTAGTGCAGTAGCGGCTCAAGGCTAGTTTACGTGTTCACAATGCAAGTTTTAGTGATGCACTGACCTAACTTTAGAGGACTGCCTAGTATATCTTTAACCAAGAGCACATAATGATAAGAGTATGACAAGCCTAACACTCTATGGGGTCGCTATTAATTTCAACGTGTAATTATGCAAAGCAGTAAGCGTAAGCGACCCTCGTTTGGACCACGTTCCCATATAGGGGAGGTGGGCGGTGCGAGAGGGGTCAATTCGTGAGGTGGAGGGGGTCAGCTGAAAGCGCGCATAGAATAGTTTTGACCGTCACTGCATAGAATCTTACGCTCATACTCTTGTCATTATGTGCTCTTGCTTTAACTCATTTTAACTTGGCGATCTTGGTTCAGGTTATATCTCTGACGCGAAATGTGCGTTCCAATATGAAATAGTACACAATTGAAAGGCTAATGTCAACTATTTTTCAAGCCATGATGGCATAAATTCACATAAATTGTTCAACAAGCGTCGAATTTATATTTCAGAAACAGTTAAGGAAAAAAAGCTCAGAGAAAAACCCATAAGTTCTCAATTTTAATTCAAAATGAGCAATAATTGCAGTTTTAACTTTACTAATTGTGGCAGCACACAGTGATTGAACACAAGGCAACTCATGTAAATACAGGTTTTGACATTGGCTATGGGTGTCGCAATTGAGAGACACTGTTACCAATAGGCATAGTTTCCCTGGAACTTAGGGTCGGGGGGGGGGGAGGGTAATTCTTGGCCGACCTCCGAAATGTGATGGGGCGTACCCCCCCAGCCGCCCCCCAGAATTCGGACCTCAGAAATTTAGAAAAATGGCCAAAAAATGCAAAATTTTCTTTAATTTAGCCATTTTTTCATCAAAATAATCCTTGTTTTTAACGTTTTAGGCGTCTTTGCACCGTTTTAATGCAAGTTTAGGACAAAATTTAGAAAACTTTCTCCAAAAATGAGCATTTTTCGGCCAAATTTAGCTAACTTTTTGTGTCCAAAAATCGTTGTGGGGCGTTCGGGGGGGATAGCCAAAAGTTGGGGGAGGGTAAGTAAAAAATGTGGGGGGGGGGTAAACTATGTCTAAAACTTTGGGGGGATACCCAATCCCCCCAATCCCCCCTGCCCCGGGTGAAAGTATGCAGTTTACCCCCGGTCAGACCCCCCCCCGGCGCGGCCCCCCCCCCCCCCCTACCCGACCCCAACAACTAAAGGTGTACCCATAGTTTCCCTGGGGGGGGGGGGTACTCCCCCCCAAAATTTTCGACCAATTTTACCCACTCCCCGAATTTTTGAGATACCCTGCCCCAACTTTCGGCTACCCTACCCCCCAGCGATTTTTTGACCCAAAAAGTTAGCTAAATTTGGCCAAAAAATGGTCATTTTTTTTAAAAAATTTTCTAAAATTTTGACTTAAAATCACTTTGAAACGGTGCAAAAACGCCTAAACCGTTGAAAACAGGCTTTATTTTGAAGAAAAAAGGGCTAAATTACAGGATTTTTTGGCCATTTTTCAAAATTTCTGAGGTTCGAATTCTGGGGGGGGGGTTGGGGGGGTACCCCCATCACATTTCTTGGGTCGACCACCAACCTTCCAAGATTTATCCCCCCCCCAGACCCAAAGTTCCAGGGAAACTATGAGTGTACCTGGGGGGGTGGGGATGGGAGGAACCCCTCCCCCCCAAATGGAAAAGTGCCGACCCCACTCTCAACGTTTTGGCGGCAGACCCCACCCCAAATGGCCAAATCCCAGACCCCACCCACCCAAATTTGCCAGACCCCACCCTCAAAATGTTGAAAATTTTGCCTCAAAATTAGTAAAATTAGTAATTCGAAATTTTTTTGAAAAATTCGAAATTTTTGCAAAAAAATCCAAAGTTTTTTCGAGTAAATGAGCAAAAATGAAGAAATATTGTTGATTTTTAGTTGGAAATAACGTTTTTTTTGCAAATTTGCGATTATTGTCTAAATTTTTCATCAAAAAATTTTTTACCCCACCCCCCAAATTCGATTTTTCCGGACCCCACCCCACCTCAAAACGGCTGACCCCACCCACCCTAATTTCGGCTACCCCCTCCCCCAACGTTTTCTCAAGGTATATACACCTATGTCAACTACCATACATGGGCAAGGTCTCTCTTCACAGGGTGTACCAGAAATTATTTTGCGCGGTCCCCTTTCGCACAACGGGGGGGGGGGGGGCGTGAAAAGTGGAGAGGGGAGGGCGATCGCACATTGTCAAAGTATTAGTAAGTTTGCAGCCCCGTCTAGCAATTCCCACTCGTTTTCACTCATTTCATAGATTGTATATAGTTTTCCGCATTTTCGTACAAACTAAAAATGATGACAATATTCGTTAATTATAGCCTAGTTTTTCTGAATAATTTATGCCAAATTGCGCAAGTAAGACATTATAAACAGCGTTCGCTTCGCTCGCGCTGCGCGGCCCCCTTGATTTTGCTTGCGCACTGCGCGGTCCCCTCAAGAATCAGGGTGTACCTGGTACACCCTCAGTACACCCGTTGCGCATGTATGTCAACTACTCCCCTCCCCAAGCCGAGCTCAATCCCCCCTCCCCCCAAAAATTGGGTCCAAACCACGTAAAAATGCTAAATTGTTGAAAATTTTTTGCGATTTCTGAAAATGTTTGATAAAAATTCGAAAAATTGCTATAAATCAGCTATAAACAGCTAAAGATGGTCATTTATAGCATTTAAAAGATAATATACGCAATTCTAAACCACAATCTGGGCTAATTTAGGCATATTCTAGCACAAATTTGCCATTTCTCAAGCCCTATTTTCGCATACGAAAACTATTGACACAAGCTTTTGAGTACGTTTAATACTGTACATCGAAAAGTAAGCATTTTTAGCTAAAAAAACTTGGGTACAGTTAAAGAGGGGCTCCGACTGTTTGTGGGGGTTAAAATTGTAAAAAATTTTATTTTAAGCTAAGCAAATTATTTTTGTACTGACAAGCACGTCTACTTATATACTGTTTAATTTTATCGCTTCATATTTTTATGTGTTCAGAATCTGCTTCCTTTGATAAACATTTATTCTATGCATTTGCTAACCTGTATTTTTGATCTGAAATGAGTTCACAATTTGACAACTATTCACAGAATTTGTGGCCGTTTCATTATGCATTACGTATGTTGCGTTGCGTTGGCAAAAAAAGCCACTTTTAGTTTACTGCCCTTTAGTTCTGTTTCATTCTTTCAAAATTTGCTAAGTTTAAGTTTTATAGATTAGGACTCCATAAAATTCGTTAAGAATTTCGTCAAAAATTAAATTTGTGAAATCTATAATGAATTATGGCAAGTTTAATGTAGACTA
Source organism: Trissonchulus latispiculum (assembly GCA_030248195.1). Classification (NCBI taxonomy): domain Eukaryota; kingdom Metazoa; phylum Nematoda; class Enoplea; order Enoplida; family Ironidae; genus Trissonchulus; species Trissonchulus latispiculum. Next base: position 35,586 of record JASAND010011236.1, read on the forward strand.
AATTTGCATTTATCCACTGTTGGACTTTTAAAAAGTATATATGTAATCATAAAATGAATTTGAGTAAGGAGAAATTAGATCTGAAAAATATTAGAAAAAATGGGTGAGATGAAAGCAAAGAAAACATTTGTAGAAATTGAAAGTTTACGTAGAAGCATAGATTTTATCGGAAGAGAGAATAATCGATGGATTAACATATATATATATATATATATATATATATATATATATATATATATATATATATATATATATATATATATATATATATATATATATATACATATTATCAGTGGCGCAGCCAGGTCTTTGTGACGGGGCACGTGGGCGTATCAAAGGCAGGGGGGGTTTGGCAGTTTGAATCCCTGTTTTCGTCCGACTCCCCCATGATGTTGATTTTTTATATAATGATCCCCAACCAGAAAACAACTACAACAGCACAACTAAACATTTTTGTGCCTACGGTTGTTGGCTGATCAATTCTTGAAATTGTTTGCGATTATTAGCCTTGTTTTGCTATTTTTGCTATGCTTTGTTTTTCTATAGTGACTTTTTATAAGTTTCCGATTCCTGAACGAAACTTTTGCTAAGCGCTAAATGGAAAATCAAAAGCGATAACTGCATATCATGAGGCATTCCGACAATAATACACGTCAAATTCAGGTCGGTCGCACGAGCCATGAAGGATCAGTGACCCATATCCCCCTTAGACCTAGTCGGTCGCTTCCTTTTGGGTCACTTGATCTGGCTGCAGCATCCGCTAAGTATTAAACCTGCCGAGACTGAGCCCCATATTGCCTCCGGGCAGCGTGGCCGAGAACAGACAGGCATTCCGACGAGCTTCAAAATGAGCCAAAAATATCTCCCTAGCACTTACAGTTGGTGAGATAAAGTACGACCAAACAGCGATTAAAAAACAATGCCGGAAAAACCTCACCCTACTGTTTTTTGCTTGAAGTGTGCCAGAACAATTTTTGATTGTTGTTCCATTCGAATGAGCTGGTTTTGTTTAGTAGAACTACACAAAAATTCCAGCCTTTTTACAAAAATCCTTTTTAAATTGGCTTTAGAAAATCTCCTTTGTTTGTGTTTAAGGAGCTGGTATCGCTTTGTGTAAATTTGACCTTTCCAATTCATTAAGAAATTTTTGATTTTCGCCATTATTCTATCAGACGTGGTCGTACTTATGTACTTCTTACTTCTTATGTCTAGGACCCGCATTCCGGTATCTCGGCATCCTGTCGCAGCTTCCGAACAGTGGCCTTCTTGAATTCAGACTTGTTGGTGAGAAATACAGTCTCATCGCCCAAGCAGTTCCATTTACGCAAGAGGCTAGGGAGAGATGACCGTTGGTGAGCCGAAGTTCTTGATTTGGGTACTGCAAGGGCGTCCATTGATATTTCGCTGGCTCTCGTAGGACGTGCATTCCAGATAGGCCTCGGCTTCAGATACGTGCCAGAAGTCTTGGGGCGGTGTCGTGTACAAGCCTGTGCACTTGGCACAAGCCAGAGACGTCCCGCCGAAGTGACAAGGCATCGAGTTTGTGAGCCAAGTTGAGGAAAAGGCGAGCTGCTCGGTGCTGTATCCGGTCTAACAAGTTCAAGTAGGTTATTGGAACGTTGACGAAAACTGGACCTGCGTATTCCATTATAGGCCGAATAGCGGATACATAGACTCTGTAGCGAGCTTCCTCTGATAGGAAACACGACTGGCGGCGTAGCATTCCTACAAGTTTCCCAGCCGTTGCGGCTTTGGATAGAACATGATCCTTAACAGTCCCATCTTCTCCAAATACCACTCCAAGCAGCTTAAGCCTATCAACTTCCTCGATTTCTGTGCCTGCCATGGACATAGGCGGAACATTCCCTTCTCCGCGATCACGTCTCCTTGATATTGTCATCATTTGTGTTTTCTTTGGGGCAAACTTTAGTTGATTGCGCCCGGCCCATTCCACAATTTTGTCCATATCCTGTTGTAAAGACTCGCGACATCGAACCCGGTCAGATGCCTTTGGTACTCGCTGCAGTAAGGTGCAATCATCAGCGAAAATGAGGCACGGATTCGTGATTTCAGATGGCAAATCATTGATGTAAATCAGGAATTCACTTATTGTCTATTATTCTAAATATGTCTCCTCGAAATGGTGCAAAATTTGTATGAAATCATTTGCAATTCAAGCTGATTTGTAAGTATCTACGTAGAACAACGCAACTGCAGAAAATAGAATAGAACAGAAAAATTCGTTCTGCTTCTGGGGGGCTGCGCCCCCCAGACCCCCTGCTGTTGTTTTAATATGTATAATAACCCTATATTGTATAAGAACTAAGATTGCTTAAGGCGCAACTAAAGATAACGACAGGAAATTCGATGGTACGGAATAAAATACGTTATTAGTTAAAGCAAAGTTAAAATTAAGGTTAAAAATCGCTTAGCAAAATTTTGTAGTTTTGCCCACTAAAATGCCCACTGGCCGTTTTGAAAAAACCCTGACCGTAAGACTTACAACTTTAATTTTAAAACTCTATAAAATTTACCGTTCGGACAATAAAATATGTAAAAAATCAGCGAGATCGGAGAAAGTCGAAAAAACTACCAAAAAATGAACCCCCCTAAGTCATTATAAGCCAAAAACTACTTTTGGGGTCAAAAATGGTCATTTTCGAGAAAATCAGATTTTCAAAATTATTGCCAAATCTTACAGACAATTTTTTCTTCCTCACACTCAATCGATACACGGTCTAATTGCAATGACTATTAGCTGGTATTCACTGCTTTAAGCTAAAGATTTGGCAAGAACATTTTAGCAAAACTCCGATTATTTTGTTTTGAACATCGATTTCTCAAAAACTACCCTATGGATTCGCGTGATTTTTGGTAGAATGAAAATTCGCTTTATTGCGGAGGGACATTTTTCTCGGTTTGAGCTAAAACGTTGCGTTCCAGTTACGAGAAAACTGAGTAGAAAATTACGAAATTTCGTGTCATTTCGCACATTTGCCGGATTTTCTGGAGTACAGAGACTTGTTGAGCCAAATCCAAAAAATGTCCCTCAGCCCACATGTCATGGGGCAGCTCGGAGAGCGCCCCATAATATGAGCCAAAAAGGTACATTGCGTGTTTTCAAAATGCTTAATTAGGCATAACTAATTAACGGTAAGGAATTAAGAGCTAATATTTACATTTTCGAAATCTCCAGGCCAAGAGCTTTCGAATGATACCAAACTTGCCCGGAAAAAAATGAACTTTGAAAATTTTCACTTTTCAGACCTATATACTTTCTAAAGTGAGGTTTTTCTCCAATGTTTCTCCTTTACGCTTTTGGTACATTTTCTAGCACACTGATTTTTCACATGTCGTATGGTGGCAACCTTTACCTATTATTATCTTATTAACCAAACCATGAACCTGTTCACTATTGATTATTTTGGCCCAATCCGGCTCCTAGCGATTTTTACAGACTGTCAAACATAGGGTCGCGGAAGCGTTGGACTTAGAAATTTTTCGAGGCCCCAACACAGAAAATTGTCAAAAAGTCGTCTAAAATTGCGTTTTTCGGCCATTTGGTGGTGCGCATATATAGTAAATCGGGGTCGCTGAAAACGATGAGCATATCGCCGAAACCGTCGGATGTGACCCTCGGGCTGCATGGCGCCCGTGGTTCCTCGCCCAGGGTCAAAGTGGGAAAAGTCGCTAAAAACCACTACTTTTGGCCTTTCTGGAGCAGCCATATATAGTAAATCGGGGTCGCTGAACACGATAGGCATGTTTGCTTCTCCGTGTGGTGCCGCTATTGCGCTGCACTGCGATGCGGCAGCCGCAGCGACGCTGCAGGTGCAGCACCGTACAGCACGCCCTGTAACTTGAAATAGACAAGTTGTAACTGCCTGAAAGCTTGCCCTTATATAGTAAATCGGGGTCGCTGAACACGATGAGAGTATCCTCGTCGCTGTGCGGTGCTGCTATCGTGCTGCGCTGCGGCGCTGCAGGTGCAGCACCGTGCAGCACGCTCTGTAACTTGAAATAGACAAGTTGAAACTGCCTGAAAGCTTGCCCTTATATAGTAAATCGGGGACGCTGAACACGATGAGAGTATCCTCGTCGCTGTGCGGTGCTGCTATCGTGCTGCGCTGCGGCGCTGCAGCCGCAGCACGCTCTGTAACTTGAAATAGACAATTTGAAACTGCCTGAAAGCTTGCCCTTATATAGGTAAATCGGGGTCGCTGAACACGATGAGAGTATCCCCGTCGCTGTGCGGTGCTGCTATCGTGCTGCGCTGCGGCGCTGCAGCCGCAGCACGCTCTGTAACTTGAAATAGACAATTTGAAACTGCCTGAAAGCTTGCCCTTATATAGTAAATCGGGGTCGCTGAACACGATGAGAGTATCCTCGTCGCTGTGCGGTGCTGCTATCGTGCTGCGCTGCGGCGCTGCAGCCGCAGCACGCTCTGTAACTTGAAATAGACAATTTGAAACTGCCTGAAAGCTTGCCCTTATATGGTAAATCGGGGTCGCTGAACACGATGAGAGTATCCCCGTCGCTGTGCGGTGCTGCTATCGTGCTGCGCTGCGGCGCTGCAGCCGCAGCACGCTCTGTAACTTGAAATAGACAATTTGAAACTGCCTGAAAGCTTGCCCTTATATAGTAAATCGGGGTCGCTGAACACGATGAGAGTATCCTCGTCGCTGTGCGGTGCTGCTATCGTGCTGCGCTGCGGCGCTGCAGCCGCAGCACGCTCTGTAACTTGAAATAGACAATTTGAAACTGCCTGAAAGCTCGCCCTTATATAGTAAATCGGGGTCGCTGAACACGATGAGAGTATCCTCGTCGCTGTGCGGTGCTGCTATCGTGCTGCGCTGCGGCGCTGCAGCCGCAGCACGCTCTGTAACTTGAAATAGACAAGTTGAAACTGCCTGAAAGCTTGCCCTTATATAGTAAATCGGGGTCGCTGAACACGATGAGCATATTGTCGACGCCGTATCTCGTCTGGTTCAACTGGTTCAACCGTGAACCAGTTCCTGGTTCAAGTTGCTGGGTAGCATTTAGTTTAACAGTACGTATGCGTTATTGTTATGGTCAATAAACCATATTAGCACATTACACATTCCCTCATTCCCAAAAAATGAAATAGGACAAGTAGAAAAATGCTCCTTGCAGTCGCATGAAAAAATACAATATGAGCCAGAAGGACAGCATTCAATTCGGGAAAAGACAAGATTTAAAATGTATAATACATATGAGCCAGCATTTACTTATGTAAAGGACAAGATTTAAAAGTTTAATATGAGCAGCTCCCTTCTCGGGCTCATATTGACGCCGCACGGACAGCCCTCAGGAGTGGTTTCTCTCTATCTTCGTCGTGTTTTGCTCATATGATTCTGCTGATAGAGCATTCAGTCAGACATATATATATATACATACTGTACTGAATACACCAGATCTGTGACAGAAGCTAATGGTATATGACAGCTAGCTAATGCTGGCTACAATGACAAAAAGGACTTGCTGAAAAGTGCTTTGTGTAAAAATACCCCAGATTATGGTTGCGTAAATATATAATACGTAATTACGTAAATAGTGTGATATTATCAATAGTCTAAGTAGCATGTTAAGATACTCTGTGCAGGCTCCTGGGGGGGGCGGCTCTGAGCAATGTCTATTTTTACACTTACTATAATTTTATACGTTGGCATCGATTAATTTTAGTACACAACATCGTTCCCAAGGCGTCAATATGAGCCCGAGAAAGGGAGCTGCTCATATTAAACTTTTAAATCTTGTCCTTTACATAAGTAAATGCTGGCTCATATTATACATTTTAAATCTTGTATTTCCCGAATTGAATACTGTCCTTCTGGCTCATATTGTATTTTTCATGCGACTGCAAGGAGCATTTTTCCTACTTGTCCTTCATATCATGGCACAAAAGAAATTTGGGCTGATTCTAAGTTTTCAGAAATCGATGTTCAAAAATTTTTTGGTTCATATTCATCCTGTCAGATGTCAGTATATGTAAGAAAATTGATATTTTGCTAATTTTGCTAGCTCTATAAGCTCGTGTGAATGTACAGATTATAAGCTTTAAAACGATGTATAAAGCTCTTTTCAACTACAAAAATTGCGAAAGTTACAGCGTTTCAAAAAATCACCACAACAGCACTGCACAAAAGGATACCACCACCTTATAAACATACGTAGGCATACGTATACTTTAGCAGATTTTGAATATTGATTTTTTGCAGTTACGTATATATAATTCAAATTTAATTAGCGCAGACGAGGCAAAATTGTTTTCTTCTTGCTTTGCTTTTGATGAATTTAACTTTTGTTACGTCCACTCCAAAT
>JASAND010011238.1:0-36250 GCA_030248195.1 Trissonchulus latispiculum
ATCCGTAACATTACATATATATATATATATATATATATATATATATATATATATATATATATATATATATATATATATATATATATATATATATATATATATATATATATATATATATATATATATATCTATATCTATATATCAATAAAATTAGAACAAAACACATTTTTCCTTCATTTGCTAATAGGTATGGTCACCGGAAACTGCTTTTCATAGGTACTGTTCGACTCTACGATAGATCATGTTATAGTAATAAATAATATATAATATAATAATAATAATAATAAAATTTGACAAAAAGCCAGAAGAAAATTTATGCAAAACCTGAAGTCAGGTTTCTGTTTCGTCAACTGTTAGACCCCAAATGACTTTCATCTTATTTTCTACCTGATTGTTTGATCAAATTGAGCTGATCATCGACTTGGATATCTTCGGGATTGGATGTTGGCGTGAACTGCTGCGCGTTAAGGACTCGCCAAAAGTTCGAAGCTGCTAAAGACTGAACTTCAATCATTCCGCTTAATCCTGAAGTCACAACAGAACAGATAATTAAGTTAAGCAAGTAAGTTAAGCATAAAATTAAATTTAAATTTTGCGATGGCTTGCAAAAATGCTGATTGAAGTTAAGTTATAATTCTTTACCATAGTCGGTGTCGTCTGATAGGATGGCTAAAGTAGAAAAGTGAAATTTGTCCATGAAGCCGCCAACCGCCATGATTTGTAACCTGTCAGATCCAATAAGTCGAAGAAGCAATGGGTATCTAAACCAACAAACTGTTTGAAACGATTAAACGTAAGTCAAACCTGCTGCACATATGATGCATCAACTAAAAGTATAACACAAGCTCAATAGTATCATTTCATTCTGATCAAAAAGTGAAGTCACTATTGAGCTGACTGCATTCCTAACTGAAATAAGTCCAACAGCGGTAAGGTGTTCCGAAAAGTACTAACTCAGTTAATTGACCATTATATATTATAAAACTATTAAACCTTATGTTATATGACTAATTATTGGACCTCAACAAAAAAGCTAGATCAGCTTACAGATTAGTTCTTTCCAATAAAGGGTCAGTTGCAACAGGTGCAATTAGGGGGATCCCATACCCGGAAGATATAACATGAGCAGATTTCACGGTGGTAGACGAGACTGGTCCGATCACAGTAACAGCATCTTGCTCCAAAAAGCTACACACTACAACAAATTTAAATTGCTCTCGAAAGCGGTGGTCATTATAATAAATAGTATATATATAAGTAGGAAGAGTGGCAGTTTGGCTCTTCCTGATATAAATGGCTTAGGAGATGAGCGGCACACTGCGGCCGAAATCTCGTCTACACGTTATATCAAATTTATTCAAATTTATATGCATGAAAGTGACCATTTCCAGAAATCTCAAGGGGGGGTGGTTCCGCTTAGCATTGTTAAGCGTATGTTTACATGCGATTTGACATTCGGCCATTTATAGTTAAAACGCAATAGGTACAACATAAACACATGCTTGCATGAACAATGGTAAGTTGTGCCCCCCCCCCTCCAAAATTTCGACCTTAATGTACCTCGCAAGCCATTTCCATTGGGAAGAAACAAGCTTCCCATTCTTCGTATACTCTTGTATATAGTATTATATATTGTATGGTATATATTCACATTGTATATACTGGGCATATTGTATATTGTATTTGTACCTACTCTAGTATATAATATATATTATAGACTCCAAATTATATACTAATTAATTGATAACGTATAGGGAGTGAGAATACAGTTTAACTTTACAGGTTTTTGAGAAACTACTGTGAACAGGCCCCTCACAGAGTCCTATGTAGTACCCAAAATTGTTTTATGTAGTTATCGGTACCTTTCATCATCACATCAAACGCGTCGTAATATGCTGTATCATTGGCAACATATTCCAGTTTATATCCAGGCAACCACGTCGTGTTTTGGTTAATCAGGTCCACAGCCATTCTCACTGCTTCCTCATCTAAACTGTTGAGCCTGCTGAACAGCACACCTGAAGATACGTATATAACGACTAAAAGAACTCTCTAAAAAGTTCCATGCTAAATTAATTGACAGCATTGGAGGTACATGTTGGAAAACCGTTCAATACTGTAAGTTATCGGGAGGTTGCATTTCTATTCCAAGGTTATCGCAGTGTTGGACGCGGGCCGAAATTTGCGGCCCGCACCCGCCCCGCAGCCCGCGCTCAGATTTTTGGCCCGCACAGGTCCGGCCCGCGGCCCGCATCAATAAAATTCGGCCCGCGGCGGCCCGCAACTAAATTTAGGTTATGCAAACATCATAGCATTGAATAATTGCTACTTTCATTGATTATTCGTCGTTTTTTCATAGAAACTGTCATATAAGCGCGATTGTTGTTTTCAAAATCATTCAGATATATAGCTGCAGTAGTGCGTTTTTCAAATTTTTATTGACTTCTAATGTAAGCATTTTCGCCTAGCGACTGTATTATTGTAGCCCCCCGCTGTTTCTCAGCTATTTTTTTGGGACTTTGAAAATTTCGGTGAATTTTGGAGTGCCATCTTAAACTACTGGAAAACATTTACCAAAACGAACTACAGTTACAGTTACACAGAGGATATGTCTTAAACTTTGCGGTGGCATGTGCGATTTGACTGTAGTGCCTGCCTGTGGTGCGACCTGGGGGTTACCTAGACTCGGTGGGGAAAACTCCATGTCCGAAAAAAACCCAAATTTCAAGATAAATTTTTTGTAGCAGCAAAAGGAAGATTCATGCAATTCTTAGCTCAGTAGAGCCTCCTGGTCAATTCGGCATGAATTTTGCCTTTTATCTATCTTTCTATGTGTTGTCCAGGTGACCGAAATCAAGTAAAATGCAAGCCAAATTTCAAGCCAACCAACCAACGCTGATAAATTGATAACTATTAAAAAATAGGGTAACACGGCCTAAGGTGGCAAGAGCAGACAAAGATCGTAAACACTTGTTTTCAATTTGAACAAATCGAGTCCACCAAGACCAAACCAAGCGCCGCTTATTAGCTGCAGAAACCGGTAAATGAGTAATATTCAAAATTATAAGGAAAAGAGAAGTGGGAAAAGGAGATAAGCAAGACAAAATATATTTCAATGAGGAAAAGTTCCATTATAATGTTAGAATTCGTGAAAAAATTCAAACTTTCTTACCCTGTCTCACAAAAAATCGGCCCGCATAGGCCCGCGCGGGCCACTGCGGGTACTAATTTTTGGCCCGCCCCGCCCCGCCCCGCGGGTACCCGCGGCCCGCGCCCAACACTGGGTTATCGGCGTGTGATGGCGTTATTGTGGCGTAAAATGTGTCCACATGGTTTTCCTTATTTGTTTAAGCAAACTAATTCAATTTTTTACAAAGCATTGCGTGCGGTTTGCATGTTTAAAGAAAGAATTTAAGGTGGTGGGATGGGGATCCTTTTGTGCAGAGATATTTGAAGCGCTATCACTTTCGCAGTGCTTGGAGTTAGAAAGAGCTTTATACATCAGTACATTTACAAGAGTAAGCGAAACTAGCAAAATTATCAAAACACTAGCAAACCTTTTCTGATATATACCTATGTTCATTTCTGATATTTCTGCTAAATGTCGACCAAAACGTTTTGAACATTGACTTTTCAAAACTCTAGAATCGGTGTCACAGCGAAAAATTTTCCTAAGGACGTGGACGTCAAACGTGGACCATCAATCTTTGAACACCGATTTCTTAAAACTGTTGAATCGACCTAAATTTTCTTTGCGCCAGAATATGGAGAACATGTGGGCCGAAGGCCATATTTTTGGATTTGGCTCAACATGTCTCATGTCTCTATGCTCCAGAAAATCCGCCACATGTGCGGTGACACGAATTTTTCCAACTTCGCAGTTTTCTCGAAACTGGAGACGTCCTAGCTCGATTTAAGAAAAGTGCCCCCCTCAACAGTCGTGCGAATTTTCATACTGCCAAACATCACTAGAATTCATTGGGTAGTTTTTCAGAAATTGATGTTCAAAACAAAACAATCGCAGTTTTGCCAAAATTGTTTTTCGGCAAAATTTCTAGCTTAAAGCACCGAACTCCAACTAATAAGCATCGATAAAATGTCCAATTCGACTGTATATCAATTGAGTATATGTTAATCAAAATTGACTGTGCGATTTGGCTCATTTTGAGAAAACTGATTTCCTGGAAAACGGCCATTTTTACCCCAAAACCGTTTTTGGCATATACTGACTACCACTACTGACTGACTGACATACTGACTACCACTCGAGATAGGTTTGTATATTGCGCGACTCTAACTCTGAGTACTTTTCAAGATTAGCAACACGAACTCTTTAACTACAGTAAGAGATGACAACACAAGAAGTTCAACTTAATATTCCTTAGTTTCTCATTTCCGACATAACAGATAGCTCAAAGATTATAGAAGCAAAAATGTTCGTTTTGGTTCCCTCTTTCCAGCGATAATAACCAATCCGGTGTATCGGCTACGTACTGAAAGAATAATGGCAAAAACCAAAACTTTATCTTTGCACCTAAAAATGCGAGACTGGTCCCAGAATGTTAAAGAACGCCAAATAATTTGGAAAATTTCATCCACTTTCATAAAGAATTGGAGCTTTTAAGGTCAAATTTCCACAAGAAAAAAACCAAAAAATTTACTAAGAAAAAAATATTGTGGGCCAAAAAAGTAGGGGGGGAAATTATTTTTTTTTCCCGGTGATTTCATCAAAAAAATATTTTTTTAAATTTTTTTTCCGACCGGTTAGGTGTTAGTTTTTTTGTGGTTATTGGTAGTAGTTAAAAGGGGTTCAATGTGGGGGTTTTGGTGTTTTTGGGGGGGGGGGGGGGGGGGGTGGGGTGCCGTTTTGATTCTGTTTTTGTGGGTTTTTTTTTTATTTCTGTTTGTTGGTGTGTTTGTTTTTATTTTTTTAGTTAATGTTTTTTGGTTTTTTATGTAACTGAAATATATGTAATGAGTGAAACTTTTGGGTGACTATTTTAATCCCACTTTTGGGTGACACTTTTAATCCCACTTTTGGGTGACTATTTTAATCCCACTTTTGGGTGACACTTTTAATCCCACTTTTGGGTGACACTTTTGATCCCACTTTTGGGTGACACTTTTGATCCCACTTTTGGGTGACACTTTTAATCCCACTTTTGGGTGACTATTTTAATCCCACTTTTGGGTGACACTTTTAATCCCACTTTTGGGTGACTATTTTAATCCCACTTTTGGGTGACTATTTTAATCCCACTTTTGGGTGACACTTTTGATCCCACTTTTGGGTGACTATTTTAATCCTTATTTTGGGTGACACTTTTTATGACCCACTTTATGAAACCTATACTGTTTATGAAGCAACGTTGATTAATCTACCAGTAGTAAGATTGTAAGTTTAAATTATGCTATGGAGAAGATTAGGGATCATGTGGTCTTGCTCTGTCAATATATGGATCCTGGTCCGGTTGCAGACTTCATGGTTGAAATCGACAGGATGACCAGATTCCAGCGGGACACTATCAAGGCCAAGTCCAAATACTACGGCACCATTGATCTCCTAACCAAATTGGTGCAAAACACAAATTCAACTCCACTACTTCATCATGCCTTGGTATTATCCGGTCAGTACTACCTGGCCAAGCTACTGGACTGTCAACCCATGAAGAAGAGCGTCACTTGGGAATTATGTTCAAACAGCCACCACCTAATATTCCGACGTCAGATGGCATTCCCAACACTTCAAGCAGCACGGCTCGATATTGCTGGTGTCCTTGCAACCTTAAAGTGCAGCAATCGGATAATTGTTGTCACCGAATGGTTAGATGATTACAGAATAAAGACATGGACAATGCCAGAACTGATTGTGTGTAATGACTGTGCAGATGTGAATAAATGTGATTGAACTGTTAATAAATATGTAGTGTAAATGTAGTGTGAGTGTACTGTGAATACATGTGTGCTGTGAATAAATATATACGTACTTTATGAAACCTATACTGTTTATGCAGCAAAATTAGTTGATTAGGAAGCAAGAGTTGTTACTGTTAATAACGCATTACTATGGAGAAGATTAATTTGGAACTGTTTTGTGAGAAAATGGAACCGATGCCTGTAGCAGACTTCATGGTGGAGTACAAACGGATCACAAATTACTTTCGAGAATCCATCCAGGGCAAACTCAGATACTATGCAGCTCTGGATCTCCTACTCAGACTGAAGCAATGTGAAGTTTCCGCAACCTTACTTCACGAAGCCCTCATGCAGTCCGGTCAGCACGACTTGGCGAAAGAACTTGACTGTGAACGACTACAGAAGACCGTCACCTGGAAACTGTGCTCGGAGACCGATGCCCTAATATTCCAATGTCGGAAGACGTTCCCAACCGTTCAATCAGCGCGATTCGACGCAGTAATGTTCCTCGCATCACTAAAATGTAACAACCGGACAGTTGTAATTACCGAATGGTTGGGTGACTACAGAGGAAGAACTTGGACGATTCCGGAATGGTTTGTATGCCCATGGACTCATCAAGACTGCAAAAAACATTGACACATGCTTGTATATAAATGATAACTGTTATTACTGTTATTATAGTAAACGAAATGTTACGGATAACATTAGTTGCACCTTTGGTATAAGTTAGCCATGAAAACACGGATTTTTAAGCATTTCTGCTTCTAGCCTGTCTAACATATTGTAGATAGGTTGAATACTTCTGCGATATTTTTTGTATTCACGTAGGTCTCTCATCTTATCCCTGACTGCATCAATTTCGTAGATATGAGGTCTTGGTGGTAATCCACATTCACGTCTGATCAGATGCTCGTCCCCGTGACATAGTGTATTGTAGGCCTTACGTGAAACCTCATCAATAGCAGTACGTGGGTCAGGACATTGTGAGCTTGTCCAGGTCTTAGTGCCTATAACCATGACTGCAACATAATGACCCGTAATCTCTACGCGAACAGGTGGGCTTTGTCGCAGGGCCTTTTGTAACAGTTCGTTCAAGAGACTTCGGGCAGACATGATCCACTAATTCTTTCCAAGTTTTATCTTTTTCTAACAACTTGTGCAAACCTTATCACCTTCTTATTAACTAAAGATCTTGCATCTGATAGGGCAGACTCACTTCGAGCACCAGTTAATATAACCTTGCCAGTGTGGAAGATGAGTGCAGTAACTTTGGCAATCTTACATGTGAGACCATTAAATAGCTCTGGTTCATAGCAAACTTGATGGGTATGCCTGATAGTTTCATATAAATTCCTTAGGTCTATATACTTGCCAACTGAGAAAGATCCCACCAGGTTCACCACTTCGCCTTCGTGAAGAATACCGACATTAAGAGCGCCTGCTAGTTGACGAATACACTGATTAGCTCGTTCGATTGATTTACATCCAAGGCAAACAAAACTGCCACTTGTGAATAGTTGAAATGTGGCTTCTTGAAACTTTAGACTACCCCCAATAAAGCCTCTATAAAGCTTAATATTAGGGATAGTTGATAAGTGGAGGTTCGTATCAAAACTCCCACTAAGTACAACATTAACGATTTTCATCATGTGGAATACTAAAGTCTCACAACACATCTACAGTAAGCACGGGAACAAGGCCTGTACTCGAACTGCCTCCAGATTCTATGGTAGTAAGAAGCACATAAAAAGCTTGTTGACGAGTACAGTACAGAATCCTGACTATGGATACTGGATCAGTTTCCCAAGAAGATCGATCCTGTTTAAAAAATTTCAAACTCCAGTTGGTCAAAAAAGCTCCTTTCATAATGACGTGCCTTCTTATAAAGTTTTTGTTGTCTACGATTGTATTAGTGATTTTATCATCACAGCATACCCAGTGTAAACTACCACCATTGAAGGACTCCGTCACGGTAGATAATGCCATCTTTATTCACAATGGTTGGACTGAGTACTTAGTGTCACTTGATAGCTTTCACGAGATCAGGCAGTTTGTCTACGACTGTCTAAACTTCCAGTGTCCAGTCTATATCAACGGATCTATACCATGTCCCTACACATCCACTCATAACGAGACAACTCTTTGCCTAGATCAAGATAAGCGTGTCCTTTGTGGCTTTATTGGTCCTGTCAGTTTTACAGCAGACCAGATATACCAGCTCTATAGCCAATAAGAAGAGTCACCACCTACCAACCTACAGCACCTACAGGAGCAACACTGCATCATGTATCCCGCGCTTAGACAAATCATTCGACTCAGCCACTATCACAGGCGCAAATGCAGAAGGTGGCCAAAGCAAAAGATTATAATTTCGATTCCTGGTATTGGATGGCGCCGAATTTTGCACGTGGATATGATGTTATGCTTCAATGAAAGAAAAGGAAGGTTTCACCGTGAAAGATTTAGCAAGCCTATCAGACGACAGGAAGACACTACTCAAAAGCCTGAAGAAATGTGTGAAGAAGCAACCGAAGAAATGAAGAAAGAAATGTGTGAAGAAATGCCTGAAGAAATTATTGACACTGACGACATAATAAACTCTATGCTATGTGATGATTAATGTGTTGATGTGTGGTATTGTATTACTGTCAATAAATACTGACTTTATATAAACAGGCAGATTAAAATACTGACTTCATATAAGCAGGTAGATAGTTTAAGATGGAACGAGTGAAGACGCCAAAGTTTCAACACCCGTTCACATGTATTGTGGCGGCTCCTACTAAGGCAGGCAAGACTACCTTTGTATCCCGACTGGTAGAACATGCAGATGAAATGATCTCAGAACCTCCAGATAAGATTATTTGGTGCTACACTGAGTGGCAAGATGCATATGAAAACTTACCTCAAGTAGAATTTGTCCAAGGATTGCCTGACCTAGACACTTTGAAAACAAAGGATACTAAACTATTGATCCTAGATGACCTAATGAGCGAGATTAAACGACAACCTAACCTAGTCCAACTGTTCACCCGTGGATGCCACCATTGGTCCTGTAGTGTTATAAACATTACTCAGGACATCTTCTACGATAGACAGCGGACAAACAGGATAAATAGTCAGTACATTGTCCTAATGAAAAATCCAGCAGATAAGCTAACTCCAATGAACCTAGCAAGGCAAATGTATCCAGGTAGAGTGAAAGGTTTTATGGAGGCTTTTGATCATGCTACTAATCGACCACATGGATATTTACTGATTGACCTAGATCAGAACACACCAGAAAAGATCCGTCTACGAGGTCATATTTTCCCAGATGATCCCTACACCGACGTATATTCCATAAAAACTCAACCTGAACAGAAAAGTTAGCCATGGATCGTTTTGAAAGAAATATCGATACACTGCGACTATTGTGTCGTTGCAAAAGTCGTAAACAAAGAGATGCAATTATTGTTCACGGAAGTTCCGACCTGATTAAAGCTATTTGCGATTGTGCAGAAAATATCCTCTCTGGCAACGTAAAGATATCCAGTAAAGAGAAGGCCAGACTAGCAAGATACAAACACGCCCTAAGATCCCTACGCAAGAAACGAGTCAGTCTCAAGAAGAAGAAGAAACTCATCGTTCAACACGGAGGATTTTTGCCAGCTCTCCTTGGTCCTATTATTGGAGTTGTAAGTGGACTCCTTGGAAATCTCATAAGGTAATAAAAACTGACACTGATAAACTAGATAGCAACGATGGAATACTCAATACTAGTTAAGCCAGACTACTTTGACGAACATACAAAGGTGTTGGAGAAGGAAGCAAGCAATGTTCTTAAGTCTAAACTACCAGCAGATATCAAAAGTAAACTGTTTAAACAGGCAGACTACAGGCGACGAATACTGCGAGATAGGCCAACAGAGATGACTCTCAAGTCCCATGCTATGCCAGACATTGTATCTACCTTACCTCCAACACTACAACAGAAGGGTAGACATCTGATTGAACATATCATGAGTATACCTGGGCTCAAAGTTAACAGTCGAGGTGAAATAGAGTATCAGGGTCAGCCAGCAGTTGGATCTAGAATATATGATCTGATTCACGACTTCATTCGTAACAGACCCAGTCAACCACCAGCAGTAGGGTGGCAAACATTGGCGAAAGCATTAAGAGATAGCAACGTACCTCGAGAACTTATCGGGAATCCGCGGTACATAAATATACAGACAGGTCAAGGAATAAGGTCAGCCCTAAGAAAACTCAGATGGAAGCGGCACTAGAGAATAACGGTAATCGGATTAATACTATTAACACCACTGATACCACATTACAGAAGATTTACTATGATCCGCAAAGTCCTGCAGCATTTGGCGGTATTGATCGCGTGTATCAGGAGGCAAAACGATACGGAATCTCGAGGTCCAAAGTCACTGATTGGTTGGCGAAACAGTACACTTACAGCATCCATAAACCAGTTAGACACAGATTCCCAACGCGGAGGTATCAGGTGGCCGGTATCGATGACCTATGGCAAATAGACCTGGCAGATATGGTATCAATAGCAGAGAAGAATGACGGCTACAAGTACCTATTCAACTGCATTGACGTCTTCTCCAAGTATGCATGGGTGATCCCAGTTAAAAGCAAGGGTGGTCAAGAGATGACTAGAGCTTTTCGTAAGATACTGAATGATGGTAGACGACCACAACACTTACAGTCAGACAGAGGCAAGGAGTTTCTCAACAAAGATTTCCAGTCACTCCTCAAGGCTAGCCATATCAACTTTTACACCTGCAACAATCCAGTGATCAAGTGTAGCCTTGTTGAGCGTTTCAATCGTACTATTAAGACAAAGATATGGAAATACTTTACAAAGACCAGGTCGTACAGGTACATTGACAACCTCCATCACCTAGTCGAAGGCTACAACAATGCTCGCCATAGGAGTATTCGTATGACACCAGTGGAGGCATCAAGGCCTGAAAATATGGAGTCAGTCAGAACAGCACTATACGGACAACCAGAAACTCCTACACCAACTAAATTGCGGGTCGGAGATATGGTCCGAATCAGTAAGACGAAAGGTCTGTTTGATAAAGGATACCTCCCTAATTGGTCAGAAGAATTGTTCCGCATTCGAAAAGCTAGCAATGGTATGTACCTCCTGGAAGACTATGGTGGTGAAGAGGTGGTTGGTGGTTTCTATGAACCTGAGGTACAAAAGGTTGATGAGCCAGACACATATTGGGTAGAAAAGGTAATAAAAACCAGGCGTCGAAAGGGTCGGAAAGAGTATTTTGTCAAGTGGCTTGGATACCCTGACAAGTTCAACAGTTGGATAACTGAAGACAATGGATTTTTACCTATACCTACCCAGTAATACTGGAGACTATGCAACGAACAAACTGCACAATTTCCGAGTGAAACTACCTCATCGCGTTGACCTCGAAGGTGAATGGGAGGTGGCACTTGTAGAGCTCGGATATCCTGTTACATGGTTCAATGTAGGAAACAAGGATGATGCAAAGCTTAGTGTGACAGTCGGAAAGAAAACATTCAAGGGTCATATACCTCTAAACAACTATGAATCTATCCATCAGTTGTGCGATGCCATTAACTATACCCTTGAACTGACAAAGAAGATCAATTGTGAACTGGCCTATGATGAATTGCATCGACGAGTTGGACTTAAACCTACCACTCTGGACGAAGAACCTGACTTTAAAGCACTCCATTTCAGTCCACAATTAAAGTACATGCTAGGATTTGCAGATGCCAAGGTTGTACCGAAACAGAAAACTGAATCACCACCCAGATATGCCATAGCCAAAGGAGCTCCTGATCTAAAGGGCGGTCTCTATTCCCTATTCATCTACTGTGATGTAGTTGCACCTCAAATGATCGGAAACACCATAGCAACAATCATTCGTGTTGTCAGCATTGAAGGACGCCATAATGATACTATAGACCGAATATTCAATAATCCTCACTATATACCAGTCCTAAGAAAGGAGTTTGACAGCATTGAAATACATATAAAGGATGATCACGGAAAGGCGATAAAGTTTGAATACGGAAAGGTCTTTGCAAAACTACATTTCCGCAAACGACGATGATTCTATATCTTACAGGGAACAATGGTGAGTTTGAGACTCAATTGGCTCATCCACTACATTTGCACGGCAGGTGGTCAGTTGCAATGATTGACTTCATTTATCCTCACACTTGGAAAAGCATTAATTCGAGTTCAGACACATTCATCATAGTCTTATTTGATGACAAGTTACGAAAGGTGGTCAATATACCCAGGCGAAGATACTTTAACCTCCACGACCTGATGAATACTGTGAACCTCACCATCCAGTCTATGCTCAATGAACGTCAGGAATCACCTCCTATACGTTTCGCCTATGATCAGGAAAAGGATCGAGTCTACTTAGACTTATACGAGAATCCAGAACACCTTGAAAGGCCTAACTTTGGTTTTGTCCAGTTCGCTCCTACCATTGTACGCATGCTTGGTTTCGACTCTCAGAAATTCAGTGTTGAGGATGGCAGGGATGCCCTGAGGACAAAGAAGTTCTACGCACAACGTCCACCCTGCCTCAACTACCACTATCTTCAAGTCCATTGTGATATCGTGAAAGAACAGCTAATAGGCACAACTACCGGTAATGTACTGGCAGTAGTAAAGGCAGGTGAAGAGTATGGTGATACAATTCAATACTCTCCTGAACCTCACTACGTTCCTGTGAATAAGCATGTGATCAGTAGCATTAAAGTCCATATAAACAATCATATTGGCAGAAGAGTTCATTTTGAGTATGGTAGTATAGTTATAAAGCTTCACTTCAAGAAAGACAATGAGGACGAGATATCATCCAGAAACCGTTGAAGACTGGCACCTACACCTGATTCAGAGAGGGTCTGGTTTCTATGCCGGTCAAAGGTATCAGAGAGGAGATGGACTAGGTAGCCTCCTTCGAGGTATTGGTCGTTTCATTTGGCCAGTAGTACGTCGTGTAGGTCTGGAAGCAGGTAGACAGGCCTTTCAGACAGCCGGAGATGTGGCTAGGGATTACCTAAACAGAGGTGAAGATCCAAAGGAATCACTTAAACGGCACGGAAAAGCAGCCATTGGACGCCTCCTAGAGAACAGTGGGAAGGCAATACAGCAAGGTGAAGGTATCGGATCCAGACCATGTAGGCGCAAAGTTAAGAGATTGAAACGTGACATTTACAGCCCATAAAAACCTACCACCTTTATGCTCTTAATAATGTTAATATGCAAACAATTAACTTAATGGCTAAACAAGTTGATGAAAAGTCTATGCCGGGCTTTAAGTCCGAAATGGATCTCTTCTCACTACCTCCAACTCAGGTCAGTGTGGAGAGTGGCTATATGGCAGAAATATATCCCCTAAATCCTGTTACCAGTAATGGTCCATACCTATTCCTTGTACCAAAGGATTCATACATGCTTGACCTGAATCGGAATTACCTATACCTAAAGTTAAGGATTACTGATAGTGATGGAAATGCAGTAGCAAAGGCAGCAGACGGTAGCATATCAGTAGCACCCATCAATATGCTAGCAAAGACATTCATTAGGCGACTAGTGGTTAAACTGTCCGATAAGGAAATTTACAATAGTGGAGACCTTTATCACTATGGAGCGTACCTGGAGACTATAGCCAACTTTGGGAAAGAAGCTAAAACGTCTCATCTCCAGAGCAATCTATTTGCAAAGGACAGTGATTTCAACGATATCTCCACTACTGCAGCTAAACATAGAGGGATTCCATTCACCGATGGTCGGTATGTAGTGGTTGCAGGACCCTTACACTGTGACCTATTCAAGCAAGACAGATACCTTCTGAGTGAGTGTCAGTTGAGCCTGGAATTACATCGTAACAGTGACGACATACTACTCCAGTCAGCAACCAGTGGTTATAAGATTGTTGTAGACGATATCCGATGGTGTGTATGGAAAGTAAAACCTCAAGACTCTCTTACCATGGCAATTGAGGGTGTACTGAGAGATCACGAGACAGCAAAGTATCCAATCAGAAGGACTAAACTGGTCACTAGACATATCGCACCTGGAGTACAAACAGTAGTAGAAAATTCTATATTCACTGGTCAACTCCCTAGAAGGGTCTTAGTGGCAATGGTTAAATCAGAGGCATTCAATGGAAGTCAGAAACATAACCCCCTTGAATTCCAACACTGTAATATCAGCGAGATTGCCCTAAAGTATGGTGACGAGTTTGTACCAAAACAACCAATGAAAATGGCATGGGACAAGTTCCAGTACACAATGCCTTTCATATACCTCTACGAAGGCAACGATATGGCAGGATCAACAAAGGGTGCAGATATTTCCTACGAAGATTTTGGTAAAGGATACACTATATTTGCCTTTGACCTGACACCAGACAATATTGATACAGGGGCAATGCAACTCATCAAGGAAGGAGACGTATCACTAAGGATGCAACTGGAAAAGGCCTTACCAGCGGCAACTTATCCTCAAGGTGTCGAAATCATTATATACGGTGAATTTGATAATCTCATCTCAATAGACTATAATCGGACACCATTCTTTGACTACGCACTATGAACACCCGTGAGATCCTCGAGACTTTAAGGAAGGATTGCAAAGTTCCTCTCCTAGGAGTATTTCCCTGTGATCAGTTACCACGGTACCAACCAGGATGTCTTGTTGCTAACACTGAAGAAGCCAATCACCCTGGAGAACACTGGGTTGCAATGTGGCTAGAGGATAATGGAATAGAATATTTTGACAGTTACGGACTACCACCTCTCCTATTCATGTCATTCATTGGCACAAGGGAATTACAATTTAATCCGATTCAGTTACAAGACTTCACTACTGATGTTTGTGGAGAGTACTGTATATACTTCCTTCACCACAGGGCTAGAGGAAGATCAATGGAATCAATTATCAACTATCTGAGGCGAAGAAGTGACACTAATGATAACATTGTCAAGAACTATGTTGATAGACTACGAGTGACACTGGAACCCACACCTTACTGCCAGAAATCCCATAAAAAGTACCAATGACAACATTAATTTATTGAATAAAGAACCATGTTCCAACTTATACTAGTGACCCTTTTTACCGTAGTGTCTTCAATTAACATTACGGAGACAGAGTATGGTATTGAACTAACCCACAACAATGTCACTACACTATTAGCCAGTGATAGTCTTTTCCATCGCTTGGCAGATTGCAGTCTACATCTATGTAGAGAAACGGAACTAAGTCATCGATCTAATGCCTGTCCCTATGTTGAATGGGATCAATGTTGGGAGTACTGTTACGACACTGACAGACGTCTACAGTCCATTCATGACAAGATGACCGACTTCAAAATAGATAACACCAGTGACCTCAGCTATTTACGTGGTGCACTCAGGGAACATTATCAGTAAGCTATGTGCTTTAATGTATGCTCAATACATTTCGTATGTATCAGTGTTTGGAAGATGAACGTTTTGTAAAAATCAATGTTTTGTAAAATCTAAATTTATACAAGCAGCCTTTTGTAATATCAGTATTTTTTAATGTCAGTGTTTTGTAAAATCTGAATTTGTGAAAACAGCCTTTTGTTATATCGCCATTTTAAAATGTCAGCTTTTTCTGTAATGTTAGCATTTTACAATGTCAAACGTTTGTAATGTCAGTGTTTTGTAATATTGGTTCATTGTCAACTATTGGTACTTTTCATGTAGTGCTAACTTTATGTAATATTTTTTCAATGATGTACTGCTAACTTCATGATTACCGGTAAATGTAAACTAGTGTGTTTGTTGTTTGTTGCTTCATGAAATTCAAATTTTCGTTATAATAAGAAGGGTATCAGATATGTTATTCAGTTTACAGTTCAGTAGTGACAATGACTTTACAGCGTCAAGCGGCGTCTTTGCGAGGATACTATCGGTGGTATCGCATAACTCCAGATGAGCCAACAAGTGATCCACAGCAATTCCTATTGGACTGCACAGAAGCTATTCAAAGTCTTATTGGAGACCGTGCCCTGAAGATGCAACTTAGACTGCATATCCTATTCATCAATGAGATCACCAACCAAACTATGAGCAGCTACTTTGCCAGTAAACAAACTATCATTATTCCCGGAGACGATGTGCCTATGAACTCCATGATTAACCGCATCCTCACAAGCATTGAAGAATTCCAGCGTAATGGATCAGGATGGGTGATCGACCATATACGATACCTAGATATTCACTTGGCTAAGTATCGACCACTATATGGATCAACATACGTGCCTCTACCAAAGAAACTGCAGAACAAGAAGGCAATCATCAATCCGAAGAATCAGGACAATAAATGTTTCATGTGGAGTGTTTTGGCCGGTCTACATCCAATGCAAAGGGATGCTGAGCGAATATCCAAATACCAGCAGTTTGTGGAGGAACTGAACTTTCAAGGATTGGAGTTTCCCATCAAACTGAAGGACATTCCCAAATTTGAACAACAGAACGATGTCTCGATCAGTGTATACGGATTTGACAGATCAGTCCATATCCTATACCTATCAAGGACCAGACGAGAGAAACACCTCCATCTACTGCTACTGAACAATCAGCATTATTGCCTAATCAAGAACCTTGGAAGACTCCTCCACGATCAACGCAAAGATAAAGGAAGAAAATACTTTTGCAATCATTGCCTATTTCCATTTCCTACTGAAGAACGAAGATATCAACACCAGGACCTTTGTAGTACTGATAACTTACAGATAACTGTTATGCCATCGTCAACAAAACTAAAATTCCAAAATGATCATAGGCGTTTAATGCGACCTTATGTGATTTACGCAGATTTTGAGTGTTTACTAGAAAAAATAGATACTTGTCAACCCAACCCGTACTCCTCGTATACGAATAGGTATGAATTCCATAGACCGTGTGCATTTGGGTTAGTTGATGTGCTCCAGTGTTGTGAGGGGATGCCTGTTGTCCGAGGTGAACCATTGATTTACCGTGGTGAGGACGCAGTGCAACAATTCCTTAGAGCCATCCTACTGAAAGGTCAACAGTATCAGGAACGATTGAATAAATACCCGCGTCTACCCAAGCGACTCCTTCAGCATGGCAGTGAATGTCACCTATGTCATGGTACGATTGTGGATGGGGAATCAACCCGAGACCATTGTCACATTTGTGGTACCTTTAGGGGGTATGCACATAGACGGTGTAACCTGAAGTATAAACTGGGTCGGACAGTGACAGTAATGTTCCATAACCTAAGACGATACGATGGGCACCTAATTATGCAAGAGGTTGGGAAGATCAGTAAAGAGTTTAAGCTTGACATCACCTGTGTACCGAAGGGGTTAGAAGACTACCTTTGCTTTGAACTGAATGTCGAACAGGAATGGCGTATTAGGTTCATCGACAGTTACCAATTCCTGAATAGATCGTTGGATACACTAGCAGACGGACTGACTGATGAAGACTTTACATTCACATCTAGTGTCTACGGAGATAAGCTTTCACTGATGAGAAGAAAGGGAGTTTACCCGTATGAGTATATGGACTCGTGGGATAGATTTAGTGAGACTCAGTTACCACCTATTGAAGCCTTCCACAGTACACTGACTGATAGTGATATTGATGTCCGAGACTACGAGCATGCAAAGACTGTGTGGAATGAGCTAGGTATAGAGAATATGGGACAGTATCATGACGAATACTTGAGAACAGATGTCCTACTATTGGCAGATGTGGTAGAGAACTTTCGCAAAACTAGCCTGAAAACATATGGCTTAGATCCTTGCCACTACTGTACTCTACCTTCATTTGCCTGGGATGCCTGCCTCAAGTATACTGGCCAGGAGTTAGATCTTTTGACTGATCCAGATATGTACAAGTTCTTTGAAGATGGTATTAGAGGTGGGGTGGCAATGGTTGCACAACGATACGCAAAGGCCAATAACCCACTGCTAGAGGAGTATGACCCTAAGCAGCCAACCTCTTATATCACCTACGTGGACATGAACAATCTATATGGGTGGTCAATGGTCCAGAAACTCCCCGTGCGTAACTTTAGGTGGATGACCAACTTGGAGCAATGGAGAGACGTTCCATGCATCCTTGAGGTTGATCTTGACTACCCACAGCATCTACACAACATCCACAATGACTACCCACTTGCACCTGAGAGAATTACCATTAGTGAGGAGATGATATCGCCATATAGTAAGGAGCAAGGAGGGTATATGCGTTGTGAGAAGTTAGTGCCTAATTTGCGCAATAAGACTCATTATATCATACACAAGCATACCTTAGAGCAATATATAGACCAGGGATTAGTACTTAGGAAGATTCACAGAGGAGTAATCTTTGAGGAGGAGGCGTGGATGAAGCCCTACATTGAGTTGAACATGGTTAAGAGGGCAGCGGCAAAAAGTAAGTTTGAAGAAGACCTTTACAAACTGATGAACAATGCAGTATTCGGGAAAACGATGGAGAACGTCCGTAACCATGTAGATGTGAGATTAGTCACCAGCCCAGAGAAGTTTGAGAAGTTAGTTGCAAATCCTAGGTACAAGGCATGTGAGGCATTTTCAGAAGACCTGGTAGCAGTACAAATGGAGAAACGTACAGTAAAGCTATGTAAGCCCGTATATGTGGGATTCACTGTACTGGAACTATCAAAATACCTCATGTACAACTTTCACTACAATTACATGAGGCAGAAGTATGGTGATAGGGTTAGCTTACTATACACGGATACTGACAGCTTTTGCTACCATGTGACAACCCTTGACATTTACCAGGATATGAGAGAGGACATAGACTTATTCGACACGAGTAACTACCATAAGGACCATCCACTTTATAGCAGTGCTAACAAGAAGGTGATAGGCAAGATGAAGGATGAAGTTAAGGGTAAGCCAATTAGTGAATTTGTAGGATTAAGGGCAAAGATGTACAGCATCAGGTGCGAAGGTGATGATAAGACAGCAGCAAAGGGACTTAATAGGTCAGTCAGATTAAGGCATGAAGACTATAAGCGAATATTAATGCATGGAGGTAGAACCCGACATATCATGAGTAATATCGATAGAAAGGGTCATCAACTGACTACAGTGCAACGATGTAAGGTAGGACTAAGCGCCTATGATGACAAACGTTATATACTTGACGATGGTATCCATTCATTTGCATATGGTCATGTATTGATTGAATAAATGTGTGTATTGTAATGTATGTACTGACTGAAAAAATAAATGTATGGGCTCCCAACAGCGCTCAGTTGATGTCTCTATTACTACTTAGGTAGGTTAGTAGACATAGCTTAGGGACTCAAGCCAGTATTATTAGGTAGGGTATTAGACAAGGAAACAAGCCAGTATTATTAGGTAGGGTATTAGACAAGGCCTCAAGCCAGTATTATTAGCTAACTGCGCCAGAACCCGGGTTTGTATACTACTTATGTGGTTTTTCAAAATTTGAAAATAGATTTTTTCGAAAAATACCACTTTTTGACTCAAAACCACATACATCACAATTCGAATATAATAGTTAAAAAATAATATATGCTGACAGCGTAAGTCTGGTAAATCCGCAACGAATTTTCAAATAATTTCGCTTTTTAGCCGGTTTTTGGCTAGTTTACACTATTTGCGGCAAATCAATGCACAACATAGCACAACTTGTCAGAAATCAACTGAAATAGGAAATTGCATAAAAATTCGTTGCGGATGCAATATAAGCTGTAGCCAAAAACTTCAGATCGTTGTGGATTCAGCTCAGATTAAACATTATGATAATATTATTTTTACCCACTTTTGCTGGATTCGCATTGTCAAAATTTTGAGTCAAAAAGTGGTATTTTTCGAAAAAATCGATTTTCAAATTTTGAAAAACCACATACATCACATGAAAGCTGACACGTAAGCGGTTCTGAAAATTTAATTAAAAACTTTTTGCATTGAGTGAATCGCGAGTAAAAAACAATTTCGCTCCCTACATTTTTTGGTCAGACTATAGTTTTCTTAGTAGTTAATTTGATGGTTTCCTTTTGTGGAAATTTGACCTTAATCCAAGTAAAAAAGTTTTGCATTGAGTGAGTCGCGAGTAATAGCCAGTCAAAGTTGGAAAAGCGGCAAAGATCAAAGGATTTTGAAAATCTAAAAAATTGAATAACTATTGCAATTTTTTACGAACTCAGCTGATATCGGGATTCCGAATGTCTGAGACATGGGCTAATTTTCCACCGAACGGCTAGTTCCTGGCTTCTACTGATCTCTCAAAGCTTAAAAAATTCGGCTTCTTTTGACGAATTTCAATTTTTAAAAAAATTTTTTCAACCAAAAAAAGTCCATGCCATGACGGTTCAGAAAATATATACATTGCTGCAGCAAAAATGTACCGGTAATTCAGGATAAACAAAACAATTTCGCTCCCTACATTTTTTGGTCAGACTTTAATGACAATGAGACCTACTTAGCAGCCATGTGAATGCTTTCCAAATGAACAAATTTTGAGCAGTTACCTATTCTGACTATATTTTGTGCCTCCGCCATTATTACCAGCAGTAGTAAGTTTGTTATGTGCAGCATCGTCTAAACTTGTTCTTTATTTTGGAACGAAACCGCGGGTATTTGAAAATGCGAATAAAGATGAAGCATCAAATAATTGATGCAAAATCCAACCAATTCCTAAATACATTACCTAAATACAAACAAATATATATAACAGGAAGTTGAATTGATAAATCTTTTATTTACAGGAAAATAAGAAAAGGACAAGAACCAAAGCAACCACATTCATTACGTTTCGTTTCGCTTGGTTCAGTTTGGCTCAACTCACAAAGTAAATGTTTAATTTTATTAAAACAGCGATAAAATTATGAGAAGCCGAAAACTGATGATTGGCCTTGCAGGCAGGCGTTAATATGACGTTAAATGTGCGGTTACTTGTTACTACATTACGCCAGCCGAGTACAAATAAACTACAAGACAAAACGACAACTACAAACAAACTCTGCTATGAATTAAGTCAGGCAGCGTATAAGGATTATATGCGTAAACTACCATATTTTAATCATTAATAGCTAATAACGAAGTGCTGGAGTCATACAAAGGGATAGACTTAGAGGGGAAAGAGTACCGGAGTAGAATCAATACTAACACCTGGACATTGCCAGAATATAAAAGTGAGCTTGAATTTTTACCATGTTCATATTTCAGTTCAGAGAACTGCCACCTAATTTAAGCCGTAGTTGATAAAACGACATTATAAACCTTTACAGCATCTACGAAGCATAACACAATCAAATGTGCTGGGTGAAACACATTTCCACGAAAGTAGGTATTCAGGTTAACTTAAGATTAATATTTAATGAAGATCTTGGAAACTCTGCCTATTATTTTTCAGGTTTTCCATTGAGTTTCAAGGTTGGTACAAAAACTCTACAGAGGACTCTTTAAATTGAGATTGTGGTGTACATGTGTAAATAAATCGTTAATAAAACGAAAATTAAATAATGAAATTTAAAATGAAAATTAGTTGAGGGCTGCTTGACTTGAGCGAATCTCTAGTGGTCAAGTCACGATTTTTAGGGTCAGGTTTTTGGGATCAAAAAATGGCCATTTTCGGGCAAATTACTTTTTTCAAAATTTTTTTGTTACGTACAATTTTGGTCCGTTTATATTCAATCGATACACAGCCTAATTACACGTTCTGTCAATTCCTATTAGCTGTTGCTGTTGCTGTAAGCTAGAGATTTAGCTGAAAAAGCATTTTCACAAAACTGCGGTTATTTTTTGAACATCGAAGTCTCAAAAACTACTAGACAGATTCTGCAGATTTTCGGCAAAGTGCAAGTTCGCACTTCTGCGGAGGGTCGATTTTCTCGATTTTGGCTAAAACTTTTCGAGTAGGAAGAAAGCTCAATGCGAAATAGCGAAATTTCGTGTTGCCGGGCCTTTGGCCGATGTTCTCGTCCGTTAAGACATGCTGAGACAAATCCAAAAAAATGTACCTCGACCCATATGTCCTTCGTATCATGGCACAAACTTCTGTTGTAACTGATTATATACCTTTAATTGATGAACAATCAATTTCTGACTTCAGTGAATATAGCCACATTCTGATGTCAAATTAAAGCTCTGGATGTCCTGATATTTTATTTCCTTCTACAATGTCTCACAGGAAAGTTAGAGTGAGGAACACAAGTGTGATTGGTGGGGTTGAGGGGAGGGGTGAGACCGCGAGACCTGGAGCTCCCCCCAAAACCTGAATCTTTTTGGTTATTTGGGCAAAACCCGGATAATCCAGTTTTTCGGCGGCCGTCCAAAAATCAAAATGCCAGCTGTGTGTGTGCGCGTGTGTGTGTGTGTGCGTGTGCGGTAAACTGAAGGATCTACAAATTCCAAGGATTAGTAAAAGAACTTAGCTCACTAGCTGTACTGCCTAAGCCTTATACCACGCTGGTGCTGCCAATAAAAATTGGAAAACTGATAGTCAATAATTCAACCATATCATTTAATTATTGTTGTAAGCAGCGCCGCTGCACACGGTCGATGATAAGTCAAGACTAATTTATTAGCTTTCCATAACAAGCCTTTATGCACATCAGTTCATTCTACATTCGAACACTTCTACAACGTGATTGTGGCAGATCAAGTCACCATAATTATAGTTGAAAAGACTCAACTATTGTCATGTGTTGATATGAGCAGGACTGAGGTGGTGGCCGAACCTGCAACTTACGTTTATATCACAGTCGTTCTCCTCATCTTTTTGCCTAAAAATAAGGGACTGGTCTCTCAGATTGTTAGAGACCACGAAAATGACTTGTTCCGTAAGTTTTAGATAATTTCGTAAAGCATTAAAGTGGTGATAATGAAAACTACCCGAAAGGAAACCTGCACCTTAAGCTAAAGCTCTGCTTAAACCTTATAGTAAACTCAGGTTTCCTGACGACCCGACCCGTTGGAGTAACCTTGGAAATTATGTCGAATAACAGGAAATATTTTGATAATCCTCCCTATAATGGACACAACAAGCGCAGTTTATTATATAGTTACAAACGTAATATGTACAACGTGGACTACGATCACTTGTAAAAAGTATGCTGCACAAGATCCGAATAATTGTATTTCATGTTTCATATTTCATTGCAACCAACGGAACTATTTCATAAACGATCGACTGGTGTCGTGTATTCGTTTCAGTCAAAACTTTCATTGTGAAATCGTCGGTCAGAAATACATACAAGTTCCGAGTTTACTACGATTGTTACTTATGTAGTCTAGCAAGGAGAATGCGTGATGAATGAATTTTGGGAAGTGATTGAGAAAGTTGTTACATATTTATGCAATAATGTTCAATGCTTGTATAACAATACTAGATATGAATAAACAAATAATTTTCCTATTTGTGTAGTTTCTTATCAGCTGATATCACCAATATTCCTTTCTTAGTAAGACTAGATTTAAGAGTATCATAGTTAATGTCATCCGGCAGTTTGTAAGTTCGCAAAATATCTCTTACACCGCTTTTGCGCTTGTAAGTGTCTGTTTCAGGTTCTTCATGTCGACAATGAATTACAAGATCGGAACCCGCCACTTTAACCTAAAATGTATGGAAAACATTAACAGTTGTGTACAATAAAATAAGCGAGTTGTGGACAATACAATATATATACAGCCTATGAAACGTGATTTTTGAAGTTTGCTTAGGCCTCATGAGAAAATTGCGCAAAATTTCATGGGTCTTTAAATTTTACAAGTGATGAAAATAAAATTACTTTTTAGAAATAAACTGGTCAATGATTTAAGGCGATTTCTGAGAAACGACTTTGTAAACTTTGTTGCAACTTTTGTTCTTTGATCAGAATTGAGAGGTCTATTCCTTTTCTATTCACCAAACCAAGGAGGGCATAACCCTCCCTACCAACCAACATTCGTTGTGTCCAAGCAGAATTGTCACTAGCATGCGTGCCCTCTCGTAAACGAATGCAGTGTAGGTATGTCTTTTATGCAATTGTGACAATATGTAGAAGACGCTGTTTGTGGTTCGACTTTGTTACGATTCTTTGGCATCCACAAAATATCCGTGGCTTAACTCTCGTCTGAGACGAATATTGCTTTATAAATGGAAAAAGTACGTACTTCGACTTCTCGTGGTGAATAGTAGCACACCTTCAGACCGACTTCAAACTTGTGCTCATTGTTGACAACTTTCACGCTTCCATCAGGCGTCTGCAGAGGCCAGTCCCACATTGATGCAATGAAGGACGGCCTGATGCGCATGCAAGGATTCTCAGCCAGGGTTGATGTCATATTGCAGTCTTATATAGTCAATTAAAAATTCTAGGGTTTTTATGAACTTTCGATTATCCAAACTTCCTTTCCACCACCATCTGAACCATCACCAGGAAAATATATAGATTGGAACGTAAACTACCTAAAATAGAAACAATAGTTTCCAACCATTACAAAATGTCGTTTAATACTTTCTCCTTTTTTGTGTTACAAAATTAGTTTGTCTAGAGAGATGAAAATGGCGCCGAAAATCCAGAATGATTTCTAGATGAAAATAGCGAGGCCTGCAATAAAAGTTTCAAGCCAAACTAAAAAGTTTAACGTGGTTTCCGGATACAAAACGACAGCGACCATTGGCTGTGGTGTAGACAAGCTATTGGCTACGAGAATTTGTTTGGGTAATGCCATCGCTTTAAGACAGCATATTTCTTGATGGCCCAAATTGTGATCCCTTCCCAAGAATGCTTGACTTTTAGATTCAGATATCCCCAAGCCTCATAAAAATTTTTGTTTTTGTGAACAATTTGGAGTTAGTGAACAAACTAGACAATTAGTCAAACTATATATAATTATATACTAGAACATGAAACGAAAACTTATACTTAAGATTAAGAATATCAATTTAAAAATATTTCGCTCATTTGCCAATTTCTGGTTCTCTTATCACAATCTACCTGATCGAGGTAGAATAGGAAATAACTGCGAATTTTCTCAAATTTCAGCACAACTTGGCTGCAAGTTTATATTATTAAATTCAAGCTGATAAAGGTTTTGCACTGAATATTTAATTTTGTAACGCGATATTCAAAATTAAAACAGGAAATTCAAAGAGAATTGAAAAAACTTTTGACAAAAATTGGATTGTTAATCTACTTCAGCGGCAAAGAAACAAGATAGACTTCTCATACTGGAAGACAGGAACAAACAGAACATTGATTCCATAGAAATTGTTGCAACGTCTTGCGCTACCTTTCTATTCTAAACGGCCCAACCGGTAAAGCTATAAACAAAAAGTTTGGCTATTCAAAAGCAACACGACAAGGCAGAATTGATGCTTCTGCTGAGAAACTGTTCTTTTATTTGTAAATCTGCTAATATTAATAAAAAGCAATCCATATGATGTAAAATAAGTTGCCGAAACTTTCAAAACGTTTGCTTTGGATATTATGTTAAACTAAACGTTTAATGAAGTGTGACACCCTTTTGCACTCAGTTGGCCCTAGCATATGCTCTATTGCCACTCTATTGGTAAAAAGTTGACATTAGGTATGACGTAAATTGTCGGTGTTGCGTAGGACGAGTACGTTCTAAACTAGTAGTTAATGACGAATTGGCCACAACTGCAAACAACATCGATGTGCGATGCGATGTGGATGGCTGGATAGAAAGAAAAGATTACAAAAATACAGAATGAATGCATTATCTTCATTTTAATATCCCGTTTCACGTCTGCAGGTGGTTCTTAGTCGGAAGTCGTCCGGCTATTCATTACAACGATAGAGCTCTACCATGATAGCGAGAGTGTGACATTCACAAAAGGATGTTAATAGACGCGCCAACAATAACAATAAATATACATGCATATCGCTGTGATGCGGAATGTATGGTCGCCCGCCATTTTGCCAGTAGGTTGACTTCCCATGCACTCAAGTAAAAGTAGCCAAAACAGACACCACAGCCTTCAATTTAATCTCACGGAATCCAGAGCTGCCCTAAGCCATTCTGCTTAGAACAGCACCACGTTGTTTTGACCTAAAGAAATTGCAGCAAGCTCACATCATATAGCTTAAAATAAATAAATAGAGTAGTGATCCAGCAAGCCAGGAGAAAAGAGTTCCGGTTATTGGACAGTGCCCTTACCAACTGAGGCGAGCCTTAAAAGGTCCAGTGGAATCAATTGAATGAGAAAGAATAAGAAAGTCATGTACCAGAATTGAAGTCGATGTGCTTTCGATGTACACATAATATTGAATGAACACTGCATTGCACCATAAAGCTCAGTATACATCCCTTATTGGCACCACCATATTCATTTACTTAACCAAAAGCAATAATGACGTGAAATTTTATTGGCGTGTTATATATTGAAGCCGTCCCCCCGTGTGAGTGCGGTGGGATTTTAGAAATCATTCAGTATATTCTTTTCTACGTATGGCTAACATGCAATCACGATTACGGTATGCTATCTTCAGTTTCTGCTTCCAGTCAAAGCAGAAGAATCGGTTTCGTACCTATTCTTTCATTTTTGAGAATACAATCAACTACCATTCAAAAGCTCAACCTTTTTTGACGGTGAGAGCCAAAACTTCAAAATTTGGCTTACAAATTCAGTCACATGACAGTGTAGTTGGGCTCATTAGAGATGATTCAGCTAATGAGGTCTTGCGCTAGAAATTAGATACTAAATATGACTTCTGTATTTTTGAGAAAATTGATGAGATAACGACAAGCACACGGCGCTGAAGAATTTTTCTCACCAACACTTTTCCTATAGGAGGACAGCGCTGTTAGGACGGGGATGCCCTGCTGACAAAATTCATGTGTACCTAATTTGTATGAATTAATTTTTAATTTGTGTCTAAACTGGATCGTGTTCTAACTAGGCCGTTCAGATGTATTGGTTTAGCGTTCTGCATGCAATAGTTGGTATTATCATGGCAACTACAGGAATAATCGGAAATATCACAGTAAGTCAAGTTACTAAAGGCCCTATTTCTTTAAAAACTTAAACGGTTGAGATTATAATTAATCTGCATTGAAGATATAGCACCTCGGATAAAACGGATTAACATTTAATCCATCGAGTTAAACAAGTTAAACGGATTAAATTTAATCCTGTTTCTTTAGTGCACCTAGAATTAAAATTTAATCTAATCTTGTTCTTTTCTCACACGTCGGATTAAAAAATGGAAGAGTTAATTTTAATTCGACCATCTCAATCGCTGTTTCTTTAAGAATAAGTTTAATCCGTTTAATCCGCCGCCTGCATTTCCAACTAGTTTTTAATCTTCGCGCAGCTACGCGGATTAAACGGATCAAAATTTGGCGGATTAAAAATTTTAGTAGCTGTTTCTTAAATGGTGTACTAAATGGTAAATAACTAAAATCAACTCGTTTAATCCGCGGATTAAAAATGTCGGATTAAGCGAGTTAATTTTAATCCCGTTTAATCCGTTTAATCCAACATTAAAGAAAAAGAAATCAAAATTTTAATCCGGCTGATTTTTAATCCGTTTAATCCGTGAATAAAGAAATAGGCCCTCAGTTAACACAACAAAAACTGCGTTGTTTGCATCGAATTTACATAAATCCCGAAGGGTGCAGGTGATTACCGAGGTGTGTGATATCGGAAGAAAAGGAACCATGACCAATTTGAAACACTAAAGTTTTCAACAATTTATTTCAACAATTGTTGCAGACTTTGGTTGTTTTGTTTCTTCCTGAAAATCGATGTCAGCGGAATTTATTTTTGATAAATCTTGCATTCGCCGATTTGCTAGTAGTTGGTGTGACAATTCCGTCAACAGTTGCAGGTAAACAGCTATCAGTTTAGGATCGTTTAGGAGCATCAATTCTTGTTTCCATTACTGTTTTGACTTCTGGATATTGGTTAATGGCCTTAGTGTGAATGGACTGGCTCAGTTTGATAAGTTATGTTTAATTTTTCTAAATCCTATTTCATAAAGGTTTAATCCAGCATCATAGACGCTCTTAACCATTGCTGAATAGACAAACGTTAAAAGTTGATTTGTCGTTAGTTTAATTTTATATTTACAGGTGATCTTTTGGGTAAAGATTTCTTCACAACCCACCTTGGCTTGTGCAAGTTTTTATGTACTCTGTGTTCTCCGAGCTGTTTTGCATCAATTTTCTACATGTTCTGGATTTCCATGACGAGGTAAAAGCAGTTTAAATAAATTCAATGGGACCTGTGTCCTCAGTTTCGGTATTTTTCTGAAGTTGCTTTAAGCTCTATCAATTAGTGTTGTTCACCGGCTCAATGTTTCGTCGGCCATGCCGGCCCTCGACGGCCGGTGCCTTTTTTCGCCGACTATCCAAAATACAAGTAAAAATACAAGATTTTTGATCTTAGGAAGTTTAAGCTGCAGAAACTGTCACTGTCTGGTCGGCCGCCAGCCGGTTTGGACAGAGCCGGTGCACAAGACTACCACCAACTCGCCCTTATTCCAAATTCTATTGTAAAAATTATCCCAGTTCTCAAGAATTTTAGAAAACAGCTGTTGTGATCTTTGTTTTCCTATGGAATAAATGCTTGCACGCCTGCATATTTTGCTATGAATAATCTTGACTTTTGTAAAAAAATACGAAGTTATGCAGCCTTAAAGATGCACTCTTCACTCTTGCTTAAGTCTAAACGTCACTAAACCTTAAACTAAAGGTATAAGCTTAGAATCTGTGATTTCTGTGGCTAGGAGAACCACCTATAATTCTAACCAATAAGCTCTTTTTATCAAAATACTCCTCATTTTTTTCGACCAGTTGTCTGGTTGTCTGCGTGTGGAAAACATGAATTTAGATTTTAGTTTTTTTGGACAATATGTGGCAATCTCAGCTCAGATAGCTGAATGGTTTCTCACTCATCACAAGTGGAGGCTATAGCAGAAAATAACCCTAGCACCTTAAGTTCACCTCTATGAGGCGTGTTATTACCGTGACCTTTTACACAGCGAAAAAGCAGTAGAATTAAGATATAGTAACAAGCACCCGCAACCAAAACACTCACCAATCAACTAAAGCAATAAACTAAAATAATAATGTACTAAAGTAATAATAAATAAGGCACATACATAACATAACAAACCGAATAACAAAGGAAAATTAGTAGTTAACAACTTAGTCGTACAATTAATGAAATAGGTAAATAGGTAATCCAATAACTGCTATCCCTCCTGGGCACATTACAGAACTAAGGAATGGCCGGCGGCCTCCTGTAAGCAGACATGTGCAGGAGGGGAAGTTTTGGGGGGGGGGACCGAAAATCCGAATTTTTCCGGTTTTTTGCCCACAACTGAGGGTGTGAAACCCCTCCCCCCAACTCCCCCCAACCACATGTATGCCTGTAAGGTGCCACAGCACTTCCACCGTGAAGATAATAGGAATTGATCCCTGTAGAACACTCGGGTTATTTCTATGACCTGCCCTGGCTACTCAGTGTTAGCACTTCCTTCCCCTCAAAATAAATATGCTCGAATCCGGCACCACTCCTTAATCGGAATACCGACTGGGGAAGGTTGATTGCAGAAAAAATTCTAGCAGCATAAGCCTTGGTAGGTGTCGCAGCACTCCTACCTGATTTCGCGAAGTTCATCTTGTATCGACCCGGAACTCCAGAATGACCTGTCCAGGTTGCGTATCCTGCTCTTCGCGCACAGCGCCACAGGTAAGGGCTTCTAAGATTCATGTCTGTGGGTTTCCTGGGAACGACATATTTAAAGATATGCAAGGAAAATTGCGTAGAGTAAGTAAGTAACTTTTACTATCAATTATAATGATTTTTTTGGTATGTCAAGATTTCTGATTAATACTGTATAATTCAGATTCCGATGTCAACGAGGGATGATTCGACGAATGATTCGTTAAAATACATTAGATCTTGATTGTTTTGTTTAGATATTACTATATATGTGATTTCCCAAGTTATCAGAAGTATTTCAGCAGTGGAAAAATGTCACTGTATATGGCTGCTACATGGGTTCTATGCTTTTTCATTCAAATTCCTAACCACGTAGGATGGGGGAATGCAGTTTACATTAATGAATATAGAGCATGTACAATCGATATATCAGCCAAGTCATATGGACTATTTCTTAGTTGTTGGATTGTAATTGCCACAACTCTTACTTTTATAAACTACAGACGAATGTTCAAACGTCTGCAAAATAGCAGTGTTGCAAAATTAGTTGTTTCCGACGTTAAGAGTCTGTCGGCAACGGACGAAAAAGCATTAAGCGATTTTAGACTTGCTAAAACATGCTTTAAGGTTTTTCTGACTTTTGTAATTTGCTGGTCTGCGACGGCTCTCGTGCTAACTTTGAATTTATTCGTCACTTTACCATCGGAGATTTACATGAGCGCTGGAATGATTTCACACTCCAACAGTACTATCAATGTTTTCGTTTATTTTATGGATAACAAAAAATTTAAGCATCAGCTTTACATGCTGCTTTCTAAACTCCAGGTTCTGAAAAGTTCAAAAATTGGTGGAGCAAACACAGTTGTCGTGAAAACAGCCATGTCTAGAAACAATGGAAATTAACGAATCCAAAAATTACAATTTGCAAAATTCAGTGTACTTATTTTGTATAATAAAGAGTTTGTGTTAATTAATTGGTTATTTAGCCTGCTGTATATTGGATTAAGTATCTATCTCTGGATTTTTCAATCAGATTTTAGATTGATGTTTGTTTTTACCTACTGTTAGAGCTAAACATTTTGTAATCGAGGTTGTGCGGCTGCGATGAATTTAAACCAAACTCCCATTCATTGCACAGTAAATCGAACGGTCACGATTCAAGTTCCATTTGAATTTTTTAACTGCAGGGCTACAAGGCAAAAAATGACATGCTTTAGCAGAAAAGGCCGACTAGAGATGAGATCAGGGCCGACTTCTCAGGCCCGGCCCCACCCGACCCTGTTCAAGTTTTTCAGCCCGGCACGGTTCTGTGTCGAAAATTTCAGGCCCTGGCCCGAGTGCCGTGCCGTTAGTTAATGCTCGGCCTGGCCCGGCCCTGAAAAGTCCTGACTGTTTGAAAAATTCTTCTATTAAGTTCTGCGATATGTAGAATCTGGTGTACTACCGTACTATCGTATTCTCGGGATCCAAAGTATATGTTCTCTCAAATAAACTGTGCATGACAAATATTTCAACATTCCACCCTACTAAAAGGAAATTAATCAGAGGACTGAATTAGACCGACGTCGATTTACCTAATTGGTTTAATGTTTTAGTGAGTTTAAATAGTTACATGGTAGGTTGAATTTTTGTTGCTAGGAAGGTACTCATTCTCAACTAAATGTCAAAAATCAGTACACAAACTCAAGCAATATTTGTCATATGCAGTTTCATTTGATGCAACGAAAGCAAGAAATTTTCAATTCAGGAAGGCAAAGACAATTATTAGAATTGGAAAGTGTTTATGTGCAATAGATTATTAGAAAAACATCAGGGCCTGACAGGGCCGGGCCGGGCATTTTCCGTTGGGAGCCGCGCGGCCCGATTTGGCCCTAACTAAGTTTTTGTTAGGCCCGGCCGGGTCCGGCTCTGATTGGAAACCAGGTTTGCTCTGCCCGCTCAGCGGACTTTGTCGGCCCTGATCTCATCTCTAGGGCAGATCTCGCTAATTTTAACCACAGGATATGTAGCTCTTGCAAAGACTATTATTCTGACATAAAATAATGTGGCAATACGTTAATTAGAGGGCTGCTGATGAAAGCTTGAAATAAACATAGGAATGGTCGAGGCATTTTATCGCTTGCCAGCCAAAATAAAATATCTATTAGTTGATTAGGTATGTATACATTGAAATGTATGTTTGACTATCGGTGGCAGGCGTGCGTAAATCCAAACTTCAATATACCAGCCTGTTTTTATGCGAACGCTCGGTTTGGTCACACGTACCTCTGTCCTGTTTGCCGGTCGACCTACATATCATAAGTCCGATGCGGGCCAGCCAGTATGGCCAAGAAGCTGAAGGTTTTTGTTAGATTTTCAATTCAAAAAGTCAAACACTTTTGTTACCACTTCTTGCCAGACCTGCATAGAAGGCGAAATGTGGGGGAGGGGTGTGTGAACCGAATTTCTTTTTGGTTCTTTTATGTCATAAGATCTGAAGAAACCTGATTTTAGAGGGCATGAGCTCCATCTCCAACGACCCGCCGACCACATGTATGCTTGGTGCTAAGGTGCTTTCAAATGCATCAAATTAGTATTCTGTATTTTTGTTCAGAGAAACATGTGTGCAGAACAGAATAATTACTGTAAGAGATGGTGTACTGATTTGATCAGTGGAGATTTTAATTACAAAAGTTTTAATAGATAGATTTATGGATTATCATAATTCATTGTCTCTAATAAATCTGTTTCCTTCTGATTGCTTTCCGCTGTAGCGATATTTCACCTTCGCATAGTGACCTAAAATTGTTACAAAATGGTCAGTAGCCATGATTAGGGTTGTGCGGGGGGCCGGTGGTGGGGCTGGCCCCCGGGGGCCGGCCCCCCAAGCGGCCCGGCCTCCATTTTATTTTCGGGGGCCGGCCCACGGCCCGGCCCCCCAAATCAGGGGGCCGGGCCTAACACGGCCCCGGGGGCCGGTGTCGGTCACGGCCCCCAAACCGGCCCCCATTTTTCTATATATTTCTATAAGTATGAATTTTTCCAATGCTAATGTAGTAAATAAAGGTGTTAGTAGCTATTATTTAATTTTAGTTTTTGGCAAACTATCAGATTTCATCTTATATTAATAGCTTCTTGGATGGAAACACTTTGGAAAAATTATTGTCGAAACAAAGTAGTAATCGGAACTCAGATCTTATCTATCAAGGTGCATGGAATGTATGCTCTATGATAGGATCAATTTCTATATTCCCTGACTCTATCCTTCACTCTTAGAGGTTTTTGTGGAAGCTATAGGAAGTTTTGTAGCTTTTTAAGCGATCCTTTCACAGAAAAAATTCGCTATATACCCAATGTCATAATTTTAAATTGCAATAGTTTGCACATGCAAAGACGACTATTTTGATACAAGGTAATGTAGTATATAATTATGCTAATTCTAGCTGTTACTTAACATTGGAAATTAACATGGAAAGTTGCCATATTTTAAGAAAAACCCGTCGTATTGTATATCATTCGAAAGCTCTTGACGAGGCGAACTTAATGGTGTACAAATTAATTCAATTAGTTAAGCTGGCCGATGGTTTAGCGGAAAAAAGTAATTTTTCCATAATAGCTATTATAGCTATTCGAATTGATCGGCTTAGAATCCACTACGTCAACAGCTTTCGAATAATATTATGCAACATGATAGGTTTCTCATAAAATTTTTAAAATTTCCTTGTAAATTCTGTGTTAGTTCGCAGCAATAATTAGCTTAATCACCTCATTATTTTATACTAAAACAATCGTTGTTACAACACGTCTATCCATTGCAAATGAAAAAAACGAAATTGGCAAACTAACGATCCTTTTCTGTGAAAAGTTAGCTTAGGTGAACCTTAGCATAGTGACAAAACGACTCCGGCAGGGAGTACATTCCAGTTTGTTTATTCTGACTTCTATAATTTCTTTCTACTCTAATCTACTAATCTAGGTCATGTGCCACTGCACTGGCAGGATGTGTTAACTTGGATATGTAGTGTGAAAACAACATATTGGAGTCATTTATTTTTCCAGAGCCAAGAAAATAACGCAAACTTGCGACGTAGGATAAAACTGTGCAAAAAATGACTATTTTCAAATCATTATATTGATAAGGAAAAATTTTTTGGCATTGGGGCCGCGGGCGCCGGTGGTGAACTCGGCCCCGGGGGCCGGTGTCGATCACGGCCCCGGGGGCCGGTGCGGGGGCCGGCCCCCGGGGCCGGCCCCCCAAATGAAGCGGCCCGGCCCACGGCCCGGCCCCCCAATTTGGGGGGCCGGGGGCCGGCCCCGGCCCCCTTTTTTCGTATTTAGCACAACCCTAGCCATGATATACGGAAGGAAAGGCAGTGGAGCCGTTATGTATAGTTTTTACAGTTTGTGCTATAGAAATCTACCGGGCAGCTTTCGTCCTGAACATTGAACACTTCAAAGTGCAACATGTTCAAAGTTCAAAGTTCAACAAAATAAATAAATAAGTATATATATATAATATATATATTATAAATGCAAAATGAAAACATGAATAGTTTCTGGAGAATTGCGAGCAATTAATAAAATTCTTGGTCAATTATTAAGATAAATAAATGTCTTAGTGGCTGTGGCATGCAATATATGCTTAAACTCATCCTTTCTGACAGTTGAACAACGCGCCAATCATTACTGTGGTACAGAGGAAATGAATTTGGCATCGAAACATTTTTACACATTTTTTATACTTTTTAACACTTTTTTCACTTTTTAACACTTTTTTCACATTTTAACACTTTTTACACTGCTAAAAACAGGTGTAAAAATTAGTTTCTTTTTTACATGTAAATTAACAACCCTATTACCAAGAGTTCATAATTCTATTATATATTAGAAGAAGAGTAAGCCACTAGAGGGCTCCTCTTCTTGGCATTGCGTAACGGTGCTCCGACCACAATACGCGAATGTTCCCCCGTTTGGTGGGGGGGTCGACAGGCATACCCCCTCCCCGTTTGGTGGGGGGGTAGCAAAAAGTGGTCCCCGTTTGGTGGGGGGGTAGGCTGAAAAGGGTCCCTGTTTGGGGGGGGTCGTCACGACCGGCAGAGATTGGCTGAATCTGATTGGCTGTTAGCGACCCCCCCCCCAAACGGGGACCCCTTTTGCATACCCCCCCACCAAACGGGGACCTCTTTTGGCTACCCCCCCACCAAACGGGGACCCATTTTTGAATAGAACAAAAACTACCGTAATCCTCTGCTATACCCCCCCACCAAACGGGGAGGGGGTCTCTGCAATCTGATTGGCTGTTGGCTACCCCCCCACCAAACGGGGACCTCTTTTCTGCTACCCCCCCACCAAACGGAGGGGGGGTATGCTTTGTCGAAGGGAGCTACCCCCCCCCACCAAACGGGGGAACATTCGCGTATTGTGGTCGGAGCACCGTTACGCAATGCCAAGAAGAGGAGCCCTCTAGTGGCTTACTCTTCTTCTATAATATAAGGGAAATTATTATGGACTCTTGCTATTACATATTGGTTTAACTCAAGGCCAATTATAAAGTTTGGAAAACTAACTCTGCCGCTGTTGTTCAGATAATGAGCTGAGATCTGTTCCGGACGTGGTTGGAACGGACTCTTGACGCCCTTCCTTCCACGCCATCGCCACCGTGAGTTCTGCACTGGTGACGGGACTGGTATCCAAAAACTTTAGTCTGGGCAGTTCCCCTATCACGTGGTATCTGAAAATAAGCAAATAATGTGACAGCAAAGACAGAGCTAACTGATGTGCCAACAAATCTTCAACTTTTGTAAGTAGAAACCAAATTTTATGGTAGTGTGAAAGGAAAAGGCAAACCCAGAAGCTTACTCTTGTCAGGATCTAGAGCCATGAGTGTCACCTCGAATGACGACTGTGACGGCTAAGAAGGGGTCAGAATTGCAACCAGAATTTGGTTTTGGTGATGTAGATGATAAAGAGAAGGTTAGTGTTAGGGATAGGGGCCGAAAGATCCATTACTTCAGTTAATTTGTGAGTTCTTACCCAACTTCACACTTCTAAATAAATAATTTATAGCGATTCTAGTTTCAATCCCAACTCTCCAGAACAGTCACCATTTTTGCACAGCCCCAGCACTATGTAATATCCTTTTAATACATTTTGTAATTTCAAATGGAAAAAGCACTCAAACTGACTGAAATAATCCACACAGTTTTATAGTTTTTTCGATGGTTTTTCTTTAATTTACCTGTACTTTGTCACTGCAAAATTGATTTCATCTGGAACAAGCATTGGGCAAGCAGGATTACCAATAAGGCTTAAGTGTCTCAAGCTTGGACAACTTTGGCAGATCATTTTCAGTGTTGGTTCAAGCTTTCCTATCTAAACTGCAATAATTAAGTAGTTTAAGTTATAGGCCTAGTTTATAACTTTTTGCACAGTATTTTGCAACGACATGGCCAGGACAAGTTCTTGAACCAAACAGTCTGTGTCGACACTCTGTAGTACCGGACTGCACGCAAGGGGTGATGGATCAAAGGTAACGAGGGAAAAAACCTAAAAAACTTTCACGCTAAAACCTTAGCAGCTTTGCTCCATTTTTGATTAATTTTAAAATTTTATAGTCATTGGTTTTCCAGTATATCTTTAAATTTCATTAAGC
>JASAND010011239.1:0-28228 GCA_030248195.1 Trissonchulus latispiculum
AGTATAGGTTGTTGCACAACATAGAGTGCACTAGCTGATTTACAGGCACGCTAAGCGAAACTGCGAGGGGTTGTGATGCACGAGCGAAGCGAAAGTCGTGGGTTCGAATCTCAGTCGGGGAAAGAATTTTTCGGGTCTCTGGTGCTGAAGTGACAATTTCATTTCTTACATTCCAACTCCACAGAGTGCATCTGCTTCAGCGTGCTTCACAACTAGTTGTGAAGCACGGTACAGCGTGCTTCACAAATGCAGTTGCGAAGCACAGTGCACATCGTGCTTCACAACTTGGATGGAGGCACGGGGGTTACAGCACAGAAAATTTGAACTAAGCTATTTCACAATTTTATTTACTAACACGGAATTGCTAACTCAACTGATGATGACACCGACCGATTTGCCATCTGGTCTTCAAACATTCGAGGGCTAAACTCCAACTTTGATGCTTTACGTCACGAAATTGACGCATCCCCAAGAAAACCTAATATGGTTGGCCTTTGTGAAACTTTCATTAACCCCAGTCAGACTGAAGATACCGCCTTTTCCATCCCTGGCTACTGGACTGTGCGCCGGGATCGTAAATCCCACGGAGGTGGAATAATTG
Source organism: Trissonchulus latispiculum (assembly GCA_030248195.1). Classification (NCBI taxonomy): domain Eukaryota; kingdom Metazoa; phylum Nematoda; class Enoplea; order Enoplida; family Ironidae; genus Trissonchulus; species Trissonchulus latispiculum. The sequence goes on from JASAND010011239.1 coordinate 602, forward strand.
TCTATGTAAAAGACTCAATTCCATGCTCTCTAGTGTCTGAAGGCCTACGCCACGAATACCTTTGGCTTAAATTCATTTGCGGTGGCTCATTATATCTAATATGTTTTTCGTACAGGCCTCCGTCAGCAGACTGTTCCATCTTTGATGCGCTGAAAGCTGATATCGACAACCTGGCTGAGCGCTATCCTACTGCTTACTTTATTTTATGTGGAGACTTTAACGTCCATAACCCGACATGGCTGGGTCACTCTGGTGCCCAGAACGAAGCAGGGACGGTATGCGAAGCCTTCTCCTCTGCTCTGGGTCTACCGCAAATCGTAAGCGAACCGACTCGACCTGGCGAAACCCCTAGCTGTCTGGACCTGATTCTTTCTGATAGTGACAGTGTTCAGTTCAAGGGATGCGCCCCCCCTATCGGTACTTCAGATCACGCTGTGGTAGAGGTGCACCTGGAAGATCCCTCTGGTCAAGTCCCTGAAGCACGCAACCAGCCGATTATTCAATACTCTAGAGCTGACTGGGACAACCTCCGATTATGGCTCGCAGACTCCGCCTGGCAAACCTCTCTTAGAGCTCTCCATCCAAATGCCATGTGGGAACAAATATCCGAACGCATCAAATCGGGAGTTGAAATGTTTGTACCACGTTCACTTCGACGCTGCCCCTCAAAACCATTCTTTACAGGACAGCTGAGGATACTCCTGCGCCAGAAACGATCAACTTGGAATGTTTGGAAACGATCCCAATTACCGGAGGATCGTGAACGATATCAACTGGCCAGAAATAATTACAACAGAAAACTTCGTGCAAGAAAGAGAGACTATGCCTCTGAAGTAGCACAGCGTGTAAACCGTCTTTCTGGACAACCGTGGTGGAAGGCTGTCAACAGCGCTCTCGGGAGATCCAGACAATCGGCAATACCAGCCCTGTGTAGCGGCACCGATAGCGACACCCTGACAGAGGATTCTGCCGGCAAAGCCGAGCTGCTGAATAGAGTATTCGTGTCAAAAGCAACCACCAGATTGCCCTCAGCCCGCTTGCCTTTCATGGCACATCGTACTGCCGATCATATCTCGACCATCAGGTTTCCACCTGGTTCTGTGCTGAGGTGCCTCAGAAAACTGGATACGAGCAAGGCCAAAGGGCCTGACGGTATTCCAGCATTAGTGCTTCGGAACTGCGCTGCTGAACTTGCTCAACCTCTGTCACTGCTATTCTCTGCGTCCTTAGACCATGGCCTCGTTCCGGTGGACTGGAAAGTAGCCTATGTCATTCCAGTTTTCAAGAAAGGTGATAGAAGCGTTGCCGGTAACTATCGACCGATAGCCTTGCTATCTCTTGTATCGAAAGTCATGGAGCGCCTAATCCATTCCCAGCTCTACCGGTACCTGGAGCGTAGAAACCTTCTCAGCAATAGACAGTTTGGGTTCCGTAAAGGGCACAGCACTCTCCACCCGAGTCTATTCCTATCTCAGCTGTGTGAAGACACTTTGGATAGCGGAGGTGAAGCTAGAATTGTTGGACTAGATCTTGCAGCTGCCTTTGACACCGTCTGGCACAAGGGCCTTCTGTACAAACTCTCGAAGTACGGCATCGCTGGCAATCTTCTCGATTGGCTGTCCGATTACATGTCTGGTAGGTCCCAATGTGTGGTTGTTGATTCTGCGGTATCTACTCCGAAATCCATTACAGCTGGCGTACCACAGGGGTCGATTTTAGGGCCATTGCTCTTCCTCATCTACATCAATGACCTTCCTGAAGCAGTGTCCAACGAGTGCCTAATATTTGCAGATGACACCACTCTTGCTGCGACAATACCATCTGTTGATTCCCGTGGAACTATCTCGGTCTTATTGGAGGCTGATCTTTTATCTGTTTGGGACTGGGCCAAAAAGTGGCAGTTGAGTTTGTCCATCCCGAAAACGCAATCAATGATTGTTTCCCGAAAAAGAGATGTCCAAGGGATACCACCCTTGAGACTAGGCCGGTCCGAGTTCCCCAATTGTGACTCAATCAAGCTCCTTGGAGTCAGTCTTACCTGCAAGCTGAATTGGGGCAACCACCTCCTTGGAAAAGCCTTCACTGCTGGAAAGTTAGTGGGAATGCTTAGGCGGTCCTCGAGATTTCTGTCGGAAGATGCCCGATTCCATGTATACGTGGCCCTAATTCGGCCGATTATGGAATACAACCTGCCGCTGTTTGTAAATGCTCCCAAATACGCGCTAAATGCCTTGGAGTCAGTACAGAGATCAGCAGCAAGACTGTTTCCTAATCGTCGCCTTGACTCTCTGAGACACAGACAAATTGTGGGTGCCCTCTCTATATACTGGAAGTTAGTAAATGGAGAGGGTCCACAGATTCTTTGTGATCTTATTCCGGCCAGGCCCACAACCAGGACGTCTACTCGCCTGGCCAGTAACTCAAATGCCAGGCAGGTGCCCAGATCGATGTCAGCTCATCACAAGGACAGCTTTATCCCGCTTGTAACGAGGCTGTGGAATAGACTGCCTGAAGAAGTGATCAACAGGGCCAACTCACAGGGATTTCGGCGATCTGTTCACCGCTACCTCAAAAATCATCCTGAAAGGATGCCTCACTGAAGAAGTAAGTAACCATGAAACCGGTTTTCGATATTGAAATTAAACAGTACAAAAGTGTTTGCAGCGTGTAGCTATTTAAGGCAAGCCAGATAAGACTCTCTTGGTACTATCTTAGACATGGTTGTCCAAAATAAACAGTCTAGGTTCCGGGCCTTGTCATGAAAGCATTAAGCGGATGAAACGTAGGCATTCACATAATCGGAAACCGACACTAAGCCGACCGACTAACGCCAGAGAAGCAAATCAAAATAAGAAATTTACAATTTAGAGCACCTGTTTAAAACGAACTCAAATGAAAGAACAAATGAAACTGTCACTACAGGACCTCCGACCCGAAAAATTCGGGCCTGAGGTGGGGATCGAACCCACAACCTTTGGCGATCTATGCCAACGCTTTAGCGATTATCCAGGCACAATCGAAGCAAGTTTAAGTTGGAATTTGCTCCCAAATTAAAACACTAAGCCGGCCGGCTATCGGCAGAAAAGCAAATTAAAATAGGATACTTACAATTTAGAGCACCTATGCCTAAAATGAACACAAATCTAGCTGTGGTAGCAAAAGCTATTCCTAGACTACGCCACGCTAAACTACTTAACTCACTGCTAACTTCTCTAGTGTAGCTGGAATGCTAAATAGAGCGTGTTTTACGCTTCAAATTGAAGTTTATCGCGCGACAACAATAAAAATATTCTCGGGCTCTCAACCTTTGAAAACATCCACAATTAGCTTCTGACTAAGGTTCATACTCAACTTTCTTCTTCTTCTTCTTCTTCTTCATCGTCTTCTTCTTGATCCAGCACCGACAGTTATGGTTTGGAAGCTGGACTGCATACTTACACAAAAACTGCAAAGATGCCTTGATTTAGTCTGTCCTGTGCACGTACACCTACAGTTTTCTTTTATAACATCCGAAAATCAATATCGTAGCAGTCAACAACTACACTACAAACTACTCCAGGCCAGTAGCCGGCCGACCAACGGTGAAACCCTGGCCGGTCTCAAATACTACAGCCAGCCCACGTTTACGTAATTGTATTTTTAAAACGGCTGTGTTCTGTTCACCACTAGACGAGTTTCTTCGTAGTGACAAGGAATTACTCTATTTTTATGTCAAAGGTTTCCAATGTTGTTGCTGAAGCCCAAATCTCAGGACAGAAGCAAGTGGGCAGCTAGCGTAGTTAAACAGTTCTTTGTATAGGAGCTTTGACTAATCCAAATCTGACTGGGAAGTCAGCCTGTTTTTCAAATTGACTACCGTACACTGTTCCTCTCTGTTAATTTCATTTTTGCTCAATTTTCATTTAGTTCAGAAAAGCCCTTTCGCTGTTTACAATTCGCAGCATCATATATCAGAAACAAGAAAATATATCTCGACTGTCTTGGTTTCCTTTGTTCTATGGTAGCGATTCAGTTGCAGCAGAGAAACTGTGAGTGCAATCTTGACAGCTGCCATCTCCAGGTTGAGACATAGTGGAAGTAGACGGATAAGGTTGACCCCCACCGTCTCCAGGTGTTATGTCCGGAGTAACAGGTGTTGTTGCGGGCGGTGGAGGTCCAGGACCATATTCATGTAAGCCTCTCTTTCTCTCCAGTTAAAAGTTGTCCTCTTGCTTCTTCCAATACCACAAAATTAGAGTATCAGAAAATAGCGATAGTCAGAAAAATCACACCACCTAGAGCGCCTACCACACTGATTGATACCATACCTGAACGGGTGGTCAAATTTCACTGACCCTTGTGGAAGCAAATTTCGGTACCCCTTGTGGCAGCAATTTTTCCTATGAGTATTTTAAAGCGATTTTTAAGCGATTTTTGCGGTTTTTTAACGAAAAACAGCGATTTTTTAACAAAAACAGCGTTTTTTGGACGCTTTTAGCGACAAATAGTGATTTTATGTGAAAAATTACGGCGAAGCCGGAAAATTTTGGAAATTTTGGTTGTAAAACCAATTTTTTGGGCAATTTTCCTACTCCTTGTGGCCAATTTTCTTACCCCTTGTGGGAGCAATTTCGTGACCCCTTGTGAGCGACTTCGCCGAGGGGGGGGGGGGAAATTTCCCCCCCTTGTCCACCTGTGATTGATACCGTTTTATTAAGAGCTTTCTGCTTGGCTTCATCATCAATGCTTTCTGCACTCACTTGGCTGATTGCAAATTCTTCAGTTGTGGTCTTAGGTGGATCCCTGCACTCAAAGCAAAAGTGCCGGTTCCTCTTACAATTAGTGCATCCTTGATTGATGCAGGTACTGTATTCAAGTCCAAATACGTTATCACAGCCCCCAGGCTGGAGAGTAATGTCACAACAAAGAAAGCAACAAACTATAAATAGTTCCTCATGGATTATTTTTGTCACTAAACTCGAGGATCATATCTACTGAATGCAACGATTTTTCCGGCTACGCCTCAGCGTAGCCGGCTATTATACGTTATGCTCTGTGTAGCTCGTCTGCAATACACAGTAAATCTTTGACAGGAAAAATCTGCAATGTGAAGAAGATATAGGGGGTTTCAGAAACCGGTTTAACGCTGCTTTTCTTCCGGTGCTTTGCAGCTTCAGCTACAAGAAGACCAGTTTTTTCTAAATTGGGTATTATGCAAATGAAATTAAAGTCCATATAAAATAAAACTATCAAAACTTTTGTGTGGAATATTATTCTAAATTCATCTTTTTCTTTCCATTTCAAGATACGGAAATTTCATTGCTGAATGCTACATGCAAATTAAAGGTTAGCTACGGCACTAGTCTGTAAACACGCATACACTATTGAATTCAAACATAGAATCTGTGTTTGTTAGGCGTTAGTTATAGGTGGTTGGGTTCGGGAATTTCCAGCACTTTTCGAGTGGCAGCTGAGACATATATAATTATTTTGATTATTTTCTGTAAGATTTATTGCGAAGTTTGGTTTCTCTGTTTGATTATCCGTGTGCTTCAGAGATGTGTAAAGTTGTGTCATAGATTTTTAATAAAATGTTCAAATTTCGAGTAATATTTGTCGTGGATAGGCACGAGAGGAGAGTTCAGGCATACACTACCGAGCTTGTGAACCTGCAGAAAGTCAACCAATTTTTATTTAGCACTACATCAAAATAGTTCTTTTATTTTTACAAACTGGCGACCGTTTCATGCGGTAAATGTCTATGTTTTCTCCACCTAACACTCGTGCCAGATTAAAACGATTAAAGGAAAATTTTTTGCAAATTTACCTGGTTCCAGAGTTGGAAGTGGGTAGCGGGTACCCACGGGTACCCGCGGGTACCCGTGGGTAATAGAAATTTTGCTACCCGCAGGCTACCCGCGCGGGTAGTTGCGGGTATCTCTTGGTTGTTTAGCACATTCACTTAAATTCTAACACTTTTCCGTAAAGTGTTCAGAAAAAACACGAATTCATGTTGGTGATTTCAAAAAAATTCGCTAATTTTGGCTGGGAGCCCTTCTCAACGACTACTAAGTTTCAGCGCACATGGGCCCTTGACTAAGCTTGTTCTATTTGGTTATAATGTTCAGAAACGTAATCATAAGCTGTGTTGTGTTGCTAGCATGTATATGCTGCACATTGATCGAGGTCTCTACTTGCATTTCTTGCTTTCAGTACGCAAACAAACTTAATTTTTCAGCACACAGTTTGCTATATCTACGTAGTACCTAAGGTTACTCTGCAACCTTTTAAAAATTGCTCGAAATTGGGAATGCTTGCTCAAAAAATTTTCAAACTAATATTATTCTAGAAAACTCCTGATGACTACATGGCTATCCTTGGGTTGTCACAGAAACAAAACTTTTAGTCTGACAACTTTAATTTTTTCTTTTCTAGCTTCGCCGGATATTTTTTACTGGAGTATCGCTGTTTTGCTAAAAATCGCCCGAAGAATGTTGTTTTTACTAAAAATCACTGTTTATTTAAAATTTGCAAAAATTGGTGCAAATAAGCAAATTTAGTTTTAAAAACATGTTCCTGACACACGTTCTGACAAAAATTGCTTCCACATGTACACACATTACTACAAGGGTCAGTTAAGTTTTACTTTGACCTATCGTTCTGGCATGTTTACGCTATATTAATCTTACCGCCGCTTCCGATAACTGTATGTGCTTTTGTGGAACTTTGGACAGTCTATCCTAACTCATTGTCGCTGTTCAGTTTATTTCTATGTAGTCATCTGTTGTCATCTGCAGTTGTAACGTCGCCAAAGTTTCCAGGGTCTCTGCCTTCTATCAGGCGAAATGCGTTTTCGAAACAGTGGACGGACAATGCATAATTTTCAGCAAATTACAAACCTTGATCATTTTTCAAAACCTTGAGATTTAAATAGACTAGTCTTTACTACTTTAGCTTTGTAACATGGGATTTTTTGAGACTACATGAGCGCAACATTAATTTCTTGTAGAGATGCACCGGGCCGGGTACGAGACCGGGGCCTGAAAATTGTGGGTCTAAATAGGAGAATTTTCTTAAAAATTAAGATTTTGCTATAATTTCAAGTATATATCGACAAACTTACTAGTGTTGGTTTCATTCAAATCGATGACTAATATAATAACGAGCGATCTCTACCAATTAAAACTTAGTTTTGACGTTTAAAATTCCAAACTTTTGGCGAAAAATTGCCAAAAAATTACAAAATTTGGTTCCAGTCGGCATCAGGGCTGAACCACCGAGACTGACATTGTGAGCCAAGTCCAGGTGCATCTCTAATTAAGCGTATCTGCTAGTTTAAATTTTTAAACTTTTCGAAAACTTTTTAGTACTTTTGCGGCAAACTTCGTCAAGTTGGAATAATTTCCATATTTCAGCAAAACATCTCAATACACTATTAGGTAAAGTAGTGTGGAAGCTTTAAATCAAAGTTTGTTTTTAATTATTGACATTTTTTAATTAATTTAACAACATAGTAATCGTATACCACTCGAACAATTTTGCGGGTATCTTGCGGGCATCAGTTGGCTGCGGGCCGCGGGCCGCGGGGCGGGGCGGGTACCAGCGTGCGGGTAGCGGGGCGGGGCGGGCCGCCAAAATGGTACCCGCTTCCAACTCTGCCTGGTTCTCAGGCCCCTGAAGTTGACGATATTTTTTCAAACGTCTCAGTCTGCCGTCTCCAGTCACTTGGGGGGCGGGGGGACCACCCTCAGTCCTGTGCCGATACGGGATGTGTGCGGGTTCCGCGTCCTCCGTTGACTTTGGTAGGTCGGGGTTCGCTCCGTCCTTCCCCAGTGGCCCCAACTCCCAGTTCTGCTGCGAAATTCCATGCGAAATTCCACCACGTTCACACTCTGCTCACCATCAGCGTAGTTTTATCCCAGCGGTCACGCATTGTGGAATACCGTCCCAGAAGAGATCGTTAGAAAGTCCTCATCGTTGGCGTTCCGAAGAGCTGTTCACCGGCACCTGAAGAATCAGCCAGGATTGGTTGCCTCTCAATAAAAGTATCAATAAAAGTAAACTTCGCTCCATATGCAGGGCAATCGTAATTCGAATCTCAAACAAAAAGGATGTTATGCAAGCAAAGGATACAACGTTTAATTTCAATAATAAAATGAAAATTGAAAATGCGAAATAATAAGTGAAATAATTGAAATTAGGCACCAATACTTAAAAAAATATTACTTACCACTCACTGTTGCCATTGTGTTGATCAAGGAATAAAGTTGTAAGTTCTGATCAAAAGTATAACTTCAGTGCCGAAAACATTTTATATATGATAAGTTTGCAGCATTCTTGAATCAGGTTTCGTCAGCTAACAATGTATCCAAGTAGATAACAACACACAACACACACACACAGACACACACACACACACACACACACCCACACACACACCACACAGACACAGACACACACCACACACACACACACACACACACACACACACACACACACACACACACACACACACACACACACACACACACACACACACACACACACACACACACACACACACACACACACACACACACACACACACACACACACACACACACACACACACACACACACACACACACACACACACACACACACACACACACACACACACACACACACACACACACACACACACACACACACACACACACACACACACACACACACAGAAAACAACAATATCAATGTTTATTTTCCAGCAATTTTCACCCAAATTTTTACAGCTAACTTTAACTAATTATTGCTGATTAATTAGAGAACCAATTAGTATCATTTTGTGCCGCAGTGAAATCATACTTGTGCTTTATACGTACCAATGAAAATATTTCAGTTAGCTCTTTCTGCTCCTTCATAATTCTTGTGCCAAAATTATCATTACACATGTATTGTCACCGAACTATTCACAATTATAGCCAAATTTAATTAATTGCCACTAACTAATTAGAAAACCTATTAACTTCAATCGTTGCCGCAGTGAAATTATACATCTTCTTTCCACTTAGCTACTAAAATGTTTCAGCTGGCTTGTTCCCATCTTACGTAATTCTTGTCCCAAAATTTTCAGTGATTAATTACACACCTGTCATTTGGCAAAGTTCCAGAAATACTGGTTGCCTCTTTGCTAGTGACATTAGCCTGTAATGCTATTCATATGATTATTTCAGAGCCTCCCTGATAGCCTCCAGATGGTTGCTATGGAAACCTAGCTATGAGAGCCTCAAGCATAGTGGTAATAGTATGATTATTTGAGAGCCTCCCAGCTAGAAGCTACTAATGATACACGTATGATTATTCAAGAGCCTCCCTGCTAGAAAAGCCTCAGCTACTAATGGTATGATTAACTGCGAGCCTCAAACAGCCTTGAAAAAGTTCTACCTCTAGGAGATTATTTGAGAGCCTCCCAACTAGAAAACCCTCCAGCATGAAATATAGTGATAATAGTATGATTATTTCAAAGCCTCCTGGAATCGTGACGTGTGAAAAGTTTGAGAAAAGTTTGCAAAAAATTTGAAAGCAGTTTTTGCAAGTGCAGAAAAGTAGGAAAGTTTGCAAAAAGTTTGGAAGTAGGTTTAAAAGTTGAGAAAAGTTTAGAAAAGTTTGATAAAAGTTTGCAAAAAATTTGGAAGCGGTTTTTGAAAGTTTAGAAAAGTTTGATAAAAGTTTGGAAGTTGGTTTAAATGTTGAGAAAAGTTTTGGAAAAGTTTTAGAAGGTTTAGAAGCTAGGAAAAAATTTATGACAAGTTTGAAAAAAGTTTTAAAACTTAACAGAAAGTTTGGAAGTAGTTTCAAAAAGCTAACAAAAGCCTAGGAAAGTTTGAGAAACACATTTGAAACGTTTACAAGAAGTTTAGAAATGTTTGGAAGAAGTCTGATAAAAAGTTGCATCACATGCTAAATATATGATTATATTGGAGCCTCCCGAAAATGAAGTGAAATTCAACTTTGAAAAATAGTTCAGAACACCTGTACGTACAAAATATATGATTATTTAAGAGCCTCCAGTTCAAAATTATTTGAGAGAAAGCTTATGCAGAAAAGATTTTGCTTGTATGATTAAATTGGAGTCTCTCACAAATGATTCAAGTGAAATTCAGCCTTGAAGAAACTTGTACGTACGAAATATATGATTATCTAAGAGCCTCCCAGAAATTGTTGAGGTTCCAGGCGAGATCCTTTTGCGACCCCTGTAATTATATGATTAAATTGGAGCCGCCCAGTGAGTTCCTATTACAGAAAATATTAGTGAGCCTCCGGTAGGGTTGTGCCAGGGCCGTGAAGCGGGCCTCGGGCTCGGGCCGGCCCGATACCGGCCCGGCCCGAGTTTTTAATGAGGCGGCCCGGCCCGAGCCCGGCCCGAGTTCTCTGTTGAGCCCGGCCCGACTCGGGCCGCTCGGGCCGTTCGGACCACTCGGGCCACTCGGGCCGTTCGGGCCATTCGGGCCTCTCGGGCTTTCCGGGCTATTTGAGCAGTTTATCATTGCTGAAAAATATTAATTTTTTCGTTGTGACTTGTGGCTTCCTTTGTTCATACTCTGTTGTCTTGGTGGTTATACACTCACTCATACATACATACATACCAGAAGCGATACATTTTAAGCAAAATATATATAGACAAGTTTACAACATAATTCTACTATCCAAATGCTATTAGCAAGCAGGTTGCGAAGTGCTAAACTTTATACAAGTTTTCTCTATCTGCAAAAAGTTATGGATTAGTTAGCGGTAAGTTATCTTCAAACAAACAATAAAAATTTGTAAGATTCAGAAAGAACTATTTTAGTTACTCTGCTACGGCGGTAGACAAACCCTGGTAACCGAGGAAGCTAACAAGTAAAGCTTTGCCAACTTCCCACTTTTTAGTCAGTCAGTGGTCAACAGTGTGTTTAAATCTGCTAAGTATAAGCTGTGTGAGTGATTTATTTTTATTCCTTTCTTGGATGATTCAATACTTAACCAAAAATCTTACTTACAATCTACAAGATATATAAGCTTTATAGCTCCAGTGTGTGGTCATAAATTATTGCTCAGAGCATTATCTGAAAATTATGAAATGAAAAGCTTCAAACAATAGCTAATGTTGCACTTTTTTTGTAAGTGGCCCAGCATTATTGTGACTCTCATAGAGAATCGAAAAATTTTTCGGGGAACTTTTTTGGACCGTTCAAGCTATTCAGCTCATTCTTTCAAAACAATTTTCTCATCCGAAGACGCATCCAATGACATAAGAACGAAAAAATTCGTTGAGAAATAAGCATTTTGTTCCAAAAGTTCGTTTTTCCATTTTCTTTGAAGTTTGCCGCTTTTTGCAGCTTTGCCTGGCTCTTACTCGCGACTCGCTCAATTGAAAATTTTTTCGATTAGATTTTCAGGACCGCCTAGGCGACACTTTCACTTGATACGTGTGGTACTTTAAATTTCGAAAGTAGATTTTTTCAAAAATACCACACCTTGACCAGAAATTTCGGCAAAGCAAATTTAGCAAAAGTGAGTAAAAATAAGACAATCGTAAAGTTCAAGCTGAGCTGAATCCAATGATATAAAGGTGTTGTTGTTACGACTTCTATTGCGCCAGCAATGAAGTTTTAAAAATATCCCTTATTTCAGCTTGTTTTGCTTAGTTTACACTGCTTCAGTCAAATCATAGCGACAACATCAAAGAGAGCCAAAAACCAGCTGAAATAAGGGATATTGTTTAAAAATTCATTGCTGGGGCAGTGTAAGTCGTTGCAACAGAACCTTTATATCGTTGGATTCAGCTCAGCTTGAACTTTATGATTATGTACTTTTTACTCAGTTTTGCTAGAATCGCTATGCCGAAAGTTTGGGTCAAAAACTGGTATTCTTCCAAAAACCTACTTTCAAAATTTGAAATACCACACATATCAGGGGAAAGCGGACTCCTAGGCGGTCCCGAAAATCTAATCGAAAAATTTTCCATGGAGCGAGTCGCGAGTATAATAACCAGTAAAAGCTACAAAAAGCGGCAAACTTCAAAGAAAATGGAAAAACAAATTTTTCGAATAAAATGCTTATTTCTCAACCACGTTTTTTCGTTCTTGTGTCAATGGATGCGTCTTCGGATAGGAAAACTTTTTGAAAGAATGAGCTGAATATCTGGAACGGTCCGAAAAACTTCCCCGAAAAATCGATATTCTAAAATTTTTGAAATTTTAAAAAATTTTAAATTTTATAAAAATGTTTGCCTCGCTGCAAGCATTCCGAAAATATATGGTTTTATGGGGTTACAATGTATATTTAGTTCACTGGAGGCCACACAGATTTTGTACACACAATTTTGTGTCTGACTTTAGTTGGAAACGTTAGCGTGTCATGAATTTTATTCAAAATTCAAACTTTTAGTGCAAAAAAAGATGGCTCAGACAAAATTTTAGTACAATGACGGGCTAATGCGGTACTCATGTAAACGTTGCCATTACAGATTGAACTCAAGCAGATACAATACTTTACACAGTTTCGCTGAAGAAGCAGTCTATTGTATAGAACCCGATAAAATAATAAATTTGTAAAAAGTCTTGTTCACCGCGTGTAATTTGAGAAGCCTGTTTATGTAATCTCAATCTCACCTGCGCTGCATCGAAAATACTCTGCTACCAGCCTGCGGACAAGCAATTACCCGCTGCGGAAATGAGATCTCTAGAATGAGCAACTGTCACGCCTTGCTCACGGTCGATTTAAGGTAACTATCTCTTCGATTACACGGAAGGTCAGCGCGTTTACTGTGAACAGTAAACTTAGACACCGAACTCTCGAAAGTTGAGGGTCCTAGGCAACCTGAGTAGGGGTCTTTGTCGGTCCGTTGAGTCCAATTGTCCAAGTCCGTTGAGTAATGGCAGGAGTCCAATTGATGTCGCCTGAAAGCGGGGTATACACTTGCTGTTACGTTGATGATCAGATCACAACTGTGAGTTCAGATTGCTGGATTCTGATTATCAAATCAAAACTGTTGATTGACAAGATCGTCTTGGGCAACAGGGGTCCAAACTGCTAACTTACATGTCTCCAATGTCTTGGTCTGAATTTGCTGCCTTAGATTGCTCACCTGATATAACAAAATTCACTTTACTTAAAGTTGATACAATCTCAAGTACAATACTGACTAATGTATACGAATAGATAGATACTGATAATGTATAATGTTTAGAGTTTGCCAGAGTAGCGGGTACTCCGTGTTAGTAACGATTATTCTTAGGTTTTGGGGATAAGTTTTGATTCCACTCGAATACCTCTTTTTCTTCTTCTCTACAGATTAATTTACTTTATTATTTACTAATTATCACCAGACCCTGTGTGTGATCCATATATGCTCGTGCCCATGCTTTATTATCTCTTGAAACGTGCTTCATGGTGCCCATTGCGCCACTAAATCAATTTCATAGTTCACCATTAGCAAGAGTGCATAATTGCACTATTATTAAGAAGAAGAGTAAGCCACTAGAGGGCTTCTCTTCACTGCATTGCGTAACGGTGCTCCGACCACAATACGCGAATGTTCCCCCGTTTGGGGGGGGGGCGACCAAATCGACATAGCATACCCCCCCTCCGTTTGGTGGGGGTATCAAAGAGGTCCCCGTTTGGTGGGGGGGGGGGTAGCCAACAGCCAATCAGATTGCAGAAACCCCTCCTCCGTTTGGTGGGGGGGTAGAGCAGAGGATTACGGTAGTTTTTGTTCTATTCGAAAATGGGTCCCCGTTTGGGGGGGGGTCGCTCAAGCAGGCTAAGTTTTGCTCATTCTGATTGGCTGTTGGCGACCCCCAAAACGGGTACCACTTTTTGTGCCCCCCCCCAAACGGGGACCCCTGTTCCATACACCCCCACCAAACGGGGACCTCTTGTGTCGACCCCCCCAAACGGGGACCCTTTTTCAAAAGCCAGAATCAGCCTGCCTAACCCCCACCAAACGGGGAGGGGGTTTCTGCAATCTGTTTGGCTGTTGCCTACCCCCCCACCAAACGGGGAGGGGGTATGATTTGGCGACCCCCCCCCAAACGGGGGAACATTCGCGTATTGTGGTCGGAGCACCGTTACGCAATGCCAAGAAGAGGAGCCCTCTAGTGGCTTACTCTTCTTCTAATATATAGAAGAAAATCATGGACTCTTGCCATTAGTCTATAGCATGAAAATGTTTGCTTAATTACAAGGATTGGGTTTAGGACCCTTTTCTTGGAGCTAAACAACAGGGAGGTAGCTACCTCCTGCTAACGAAATGTTATAGTACCTGGAAGTTAGTTGTTGCACGAAACTATAGTACGACTAAAAAATGTGTGTACAAGCTTTGAACGTTTTGTAGCTAGCCTTTGCAATCAATTTTGTTTCCACGATCGTATAGAGCTGGTGGAACTACATATTTTACTTTTACAAGCTTTTCACGAAATTTTGGAATTCCGGATTTTAAAAATTTTATCGAATACCGACAAGATAGAGGAGTTATACATGATCCCAAGTAATTATTATTTAAGATCTCTAAATTTTTCTCTCCTTCATTGTTGATTTTATGAATTTTATCCAATACCGACAAGATGGGTATCATTCGAAAGCTCTTAACGAGCTAAACAACTTTTATAATTGAACAAAGTCTTGAAAATGCACTCAATCCCCGAAATTCGCGAAAATCGGAATTTCAGGATTATAAAAATTTGCTCTAATACCTCACAACATGGTAACCATTTGAAAGCTCTCGATGAGCTGAGCAACTTTGGTAATAGAACCAATACCTGAAGATGCAAAAATTCTCGTAATTCTAGAAAAACGGATTTAACACTAGCTAGCACGTTTTTCCTGAATTCTGGGAATTTTTGCATTGTCAGATATTTGTTCTATTACAAAAGTTGCTCAGCTCATAAGGAGCTTTCAAATGATAGATACAAGATAATAGACGAAAGAAAGAAAGTTGTCACTACAGCACCACAGACCCGAAAAATTCGGGCCTGCGGTGGGGATCGAACCCACAACCTTCGGTTAACTAGACCGACGCTCTACCGATTGAGCCACCCAGGCACAATCGAACCAAGCTTAAGTTTGAATTCGTTCCCAAACTGTAGTGACACGTTTTTGAATAGGCATACAGCCCTGACAAAGATACCCATATTGCGAGGTATTGGAGAAATTTTATAAAATCCGGAAATTCCGGTTTTCGAGAATTCCGGGAATTGAATGAATTTTCACGAGTTTATTCTATTATAAAAGTTGTTCATCTCGTTAAGAACTTTCGAAAGACGCCGTACCGACTGTAAGTCAGCCTATCACAAATTGTATATTTTATTGATAACTGTACTGTTCTCGCTGTTCCTTTAATATTTGTTCGATTTTCATCAGGTTCAGCGAAACTCTTTCGCAGTTTACAATTCACATCATCATATGTGAAAACTAGCAAATATGTCAAATACTGTTGGACATTCTTAGTTTCCGTTGTCCTGTCGTTGCTAATCAGTCGCAGCAGAGAAACTTTGAGTGTAATCTTGACAGCTGCCATCTCCAGGTTGAGGCATAGAGGGTGGGAAACCAGAAGGCTAATACTGAACCCCACCGTCTCCAGGTGTTATGTCCGGAGTAACAGGTGTTGTTGGGGGCGGTGGGGGTACAGGACCACCCGCAACCATATTCATGTAAGCCTCCCTTTCTCTCCAGTCAAAGGTGGTCCTCTTGCTTCTTCCGATGCCACAAAAGTAGAGTATCAGAAAAATAGCGATAGTCAGAAAAATCACACCTCCTATTGTGCCTACCACGCTGATTGCTACCTTTTTATTGATCGCTTTCTGCTTGGCTACATCGTTCTCCGTAGTCACGTGACTGGGAGTCTGTTTTGGTGTTGTCGTTGGGACCGTTTTCTTCTCAGTGGTTTCTGGTGCAGGTGTTGGAAATGGGTCATTGCACTCATAGCAAAAGAAACGGTTCTTCCTGCAATCAGTGCATCCTTGATTCTTACAGGTTCTGTATTCAAGTCCATAGTGGTTGTCACACGAATAACACGTGCGAGTTATGTCGTACCAAAGAAAGCTGAACAGCAACAGTTTCTGATAGATCATTTTCATAATTAAACTACAGGATCATATCTACTGTATTCAGTGTATTTTTTGACAATTAGCTTTAGATAATTACACTGGATTACAACAAAACGTACAAAGAATATGTAGCTGCGGAATAGCAGAAGGCAAAGTCCGATGTTTGAATGGGAACCCAGCACTTAACCTTCTGCTATTCTGCTAGTGGTGCAGCCTACGATATCTTATAAAGATTAAATTTTTACAGAATCGCATTTTTGCATTTGCAATTTTGGTAAAGCTTTGCAAAATTGCTACATTGTATGTCATGGTGCCAAATTTTAATTTTTTATTTGAAATGTATACTCGTTGAAATGTTTTTGTCTACACAAAATAAGAACAAGGCGAGGGGTATAATCACGAATGCAACAGGTTACACAGCACCCTTTGCAGTTTAACCCTTTCTAGCTCAGTACTATGAACCATAAAGGTTAACACTGAGCTAGCTTTTGGTTAATCTATTAGTAGGGAAGAAAACAGCATGACGAAGCAGCAAGACCATCTACACTTAGTGTGGTGCCGGAACTAGCAATCATCTGAAAATCAGTTGCTGGCACTAAGATAACTAACGAGCAACTACTAAGTGTTAATTACAGCAGGAGCTGTCAGTAGCAAACAGTGCCACATGCTGTGAAATTAGCACTGACAGGAATGATATAAATTTGATATTTAATTTAAGATTTTATTTTGATAAAAATAAAATTTCCATTAATTTAAACAAATATAGCCTATAAGGCTTGGCGACTTCTGCCTAAATTCTCCAGTCAATCTGCTAATCCTTGAAAGTGAGGCGATAGGGTTGGGTCTGGTGGTTGTTCAGGCTTGTTGAAGGTGAGACTTGTAGTCAAGCAGTATACTAGCGATTGAGGTTTCTTGTCTGGATTATTTTGGTTTAGGAGTTAAGTCTAATTATTACAGGTACTTGTTCAACTTAAGGTAAGGTTATGTTTCGATGTTCTGCTTTGCTATTTTTTTGTGTGCTCTAATCGTTTTGTATTTACTTTTGTACTGTATGAGAACTTTTCAGCAAATTGTTGCTAACATACCCGTCATCAGTCATCATACCCGCCAACATACCCGTCAGTCATCTGTTGTAGGATCTGAATCGCTTCGATATCATACACATCGCTCGACAACACATTTTGTTTAAATTGCACCCCTTGTTGGTCACGGGGAATTGCACCAAATGTTAATATATGTCTGAAAATCTGAGAAGCCACAGATTGTGCCTATCGTAGGTAAAAAACCCACAAAAATAACCAAAATCCTAAAAGTTCAGTTTCTGAAAGTTTGTTCAATAAAGTAATACTAACAGGACTGCTTCAACATCTGGAGATGTTTCAACAAAAATGGGGATGCTTTATAAAATGCCGAAACAGAGATTAGTGGTCTGTAATATCCGTCATCGCATAAAACCTAACTTGAAGAACAGTTTTGTTTCATAACTGGAACAAAGATCTAGGTCAAAGTCCAGCAAACAGTCAGAACCACAGATTTCTAGTTAAGGGGGGGGGGGTCGCTTTTTGGCCGATTTTTCGACCATCTCCGATTTTGCTCATTTTCATATATTTTGTAGTCCCCATGGGTCCCCAAAACAAGACAGGTGCGTTTTGCGTAATATTGCTTCTATCGTGCTGTAGAGCCCTTCTAAGGTGACCTCGACATGTGTTAAACATAGGAAAATGAAAAAGTTAGGTTAAAAAGTTTGTGGCAGAAAAATTTTTCGCTGTATGCAAGATACAGCGCTGCAACCTTGTTGTACATGTTAAGGACATATCAGAGAGTGCAAATAACTCTTCTGAAACAATTTTGTTGAGTGTCGGATTTTTGGCGATTTTTCAAAGTCGAAATTTCGGAAAATTGGTGCTTTTTGTACCACGAAAAACAGGCCCAGCAAAACATTTTCGCCTCTCCTGCACGATTGGCAAAAGCTACAGAAATCGCTTATAGATAGTTGCACTCTACGTATACACAGAATTCTTATGACAGTAGTTGCAAATTTCTACCGTTTGTAGTGCTCTCAAAAAACTTGCCACAAAATGTGCTAATTTTGCCAAAAATCATCATTTTGCACAATTTTCACGTTTTTTTAATAATTTCTCCCTCGTTACCCACTCGAAAGTCACCAAAATTGGCACATAAAACTCTCAATGCCTGCCTGACACTATGGTAAAGGCAAATGCTTCAAGGTAGAACTTTTCTGTCGTGTCGGCTTCTTTGATCGCCTAAAGGTCACAAAAGTCAATTTTTGAAATTTCCAAAATATAGACAAATTGGGTATCATTCGATAGCTACTGATGAGCTGAACAACTTTTCTGATAGAACTATGTGTCTGAAATTTAGTATCTGAAAGTTAGAGCAAGTTAAAGTTTCAGGGCACAGTTAGATGAAAAAGGGTGAGTTCACAATTGAAAAATGTACTGTGAACGACTGGCTGGATATCCCGGAGTCATTTTGGTATTAAAATAGTAGCCAATCCGCAGAATTAATTAGCCATATTAGTTGACCCAAATTTCGCTGCCGTTCTGTCTCAGCATGACCTTGGAGGGCAAATCACAGTGATTTTCAAGTTTTCCAACTTTATAGCTGAATATCTCTGCCACCGTTTGATTTCGAACTCTAATGTTTTGTCTTGTTTTTGAGAACATATGTACCTATATTGCGTGTGAAAATGAGAGAAATCCGTGACTATCGATTTTGACCCAAAGCGACCCCCCCCCTTAATTCAGTAACCATATCCGGGGGGTGGCTGAGGCATATAGGGTGAAGTTGGGAAACCAGGAGTGTAAGGTTGACTTTCGACGAATCCAGGTGGTACGGATGGACCAACAGGTGTTGTGGAGGCCGGTGGTTGTTGAGGACCACCCGCAGCCACATTCAACTCTTTCTGCTTTTCTCTCCAATCAGCAGTGATCGTCTTAGCCTCTTCCAATGCCACAGAGATAGAGTATCAAAAAATTCCAAGAAAAAGAAAAATTACACCTCCCAGCACGCTTATCACAATGATTGCTATTTTTTGTTGGCTGCTTGCTTTGCCTTAGTTGCATAGTCACCGTCTTTGCACTCGTAGCGTTTGAAAAAGTTGTGCTCACAATGGAGACACCCTTGCTTTCCAGAGGGATTCCAAAAGGATGCCGACAATGCGCGCATGAGCAGCCAAAAAGCAGAACGATGCAGCTGCAGAAAAGTACTAATTTTCCATAGACCATTCCAGAAGTTAGGTGCAGGGATCATATCTGCTGGATGCACCTGTTTTTCTAATAGATTTAAGTTTTTAACAAATATTTCCTGTTTAGTTCAACAAAAAATTTCATAATAATAAAAATTCTATGATAATTTTCAAGCTCCTGAGCACATTTACGGAGTGCTCTGGCGAGGTCGTTCCAAAACAAAACTAGAATTTTATACATAATCTGGTTTTCCTTTTACCTGCTGCGCCTTAGCGCAGCAGGTTTCAATGATTGCACAGCCAAGGCTCTAACACATATTTTGCTTCAGAATGATATTGTTCACCGTAAATGTGTGTAAACAACGGTTAAGTATAGGAAAAGTATGATTTGGGTGTGAAATCGTTAGTCATGGGAACGGGTCCAATAATTTAGACCTGGTTACCTGGTACTACCCGGCGCCTTAGGTCGGATAATTGCGGTTGTGCTTAGATTGGATAAATTTTATTCTCAAATTATTTAAAGCCGTTTTGAAGACAGAAGCTACTATACCGGCTTGCAGGTAATTGTAATCGGAGGCTGATGCTGATACAAAATACTCTGGTTTTGATTTTATAACCCCACCTAGTTCAGCTATTTTCTGAGTATCAAGGACCATTGTGCAGTCTGCTTCCTTTAGCCTTTAAATCTAAACAAATTTTAGAAAGGTTTTGGAGGATAAGGGCAAATCCAATAGCAAGATTTGGCTAACTTCAACTGCTTAGTACTGGAGAATGGAACAGCACAAAGGTAGCAAACAAGCAAAAGCTGCACATTGCCAGTTAGCCTATATCTCGATGTTTCTGAAACTGCGAAACCGTTTTTCGGTATCTCATTGCTGGTTAATGACAAAGCTTAGCTAACACTAACTAAATTTTAATTGTCGGCTCTTTTTCCAAACTTATCAGCAACACGATGCAGCAGATTAGGGTATAATGAATGTCTCACGTAAGGTGGCGGTTCCCTTTGGTGACATTAGTTTTGAACCATTCTTATTCCTTCAATACTTGGAGTTAAGAAGTAAGTCTTAGATCAAAATGTAACGTGACAGTTTCTGTCACACTATGCAAACTATACTTTATACATATTTCCCTATATTATACTATACATATATACTATGAGTATACTAAATTTTAAAACTAAGAAAACCAAAACTAAACCAAACTTTAGTCAAGACGAATTAAAGAACAAAAACCCACGACGAAATTTGACGAAACTTTCCAAACTTCTTTTATGGCTCAAACATCCTCCGCGCAATGTCACTGCAAAATTCGAGATAGTCGTTTAGGACGGGTTTTGCCTGTTTCTGAAAATTTAGTGCAGCTGCATAGGTATGACTATATCCATTCGAACGATCTTGTTGAGCTCTACAAGTTTCCTTTTGGAAGGAACTTTCTAGCTTTACCCTATCGTGAAATACTTTAAACTTTACCCTTTATCCTATTTGGTTTGTATGCTAAATGAAAACCCACTGAGGATGGGAAATTCAAGAGATGGCTACAGAAAAGGCGCAAAGAGGCTATGTGGTTGGAATATAGGGCAAGGCGATGAGAGTTACACTTGAGCGTGCTTACAAAGGGGACAAAAGAGGATAGACAAATCCAAAGTAGACAAGTGAGCCGCTGAAAGAATCTGGTTTTACATTTGCATGGGTGCTACTTTCAAAGAACTGGGAACTAATTTTATATGAATCGGGATGCGGGAGATAGGACGAAGAGATGGAAATGAGCAGAACGGGTTTCTCAGGTGATCAAGGATGACGGTTTCGATTTAATTGAAAAGTGGTAATCGAATTGGACCTATATTTAAAATACCCCCACTTATGCAAGAGTTTATAGTAGAGCACATCAATCTGTCTAGGAGAAGGTCAGTACTTTTGCACAGTTAGTCTCCCAAACACAAGCGAATTAACTAGTTGAGATGGATATTAAGGTGCCTGAAAATAAAAAGGAGTATTCTGCTGAGATTACTCATATATTCAAAAATATAGACATTGCTAAGGATGACATCGGGTTTCACATGAGAACGTTTTGTGAATTGAATAATTTCATGAATCAACCTACGAAGGGATTAACTATAAGCTACTTTGGGAAGAAAATTCTCCTGGCTGCTCCCTCGGTGATAGCGTACACGTGAGGGCTGTGATACATATTCATTACCTTCTGGAAAGTCAAACATCGCAACAGCAATCGGCGCGAATGCATGCTGCAAGCATAGAAGTGGACGGCTCTTCGCTTACCAAGCAAATGCTGATAAACATCTCGAGGACGAGGGCTGCCACCGCGAGAATATTCGCCCAATGATCATTCGAGCCGATGCGATCGACTATGGCCTCAGGATAAGCATCTCCATTCGGAAAGCAGTACGGATGGATCTTCCAATTGGAGCTACATAACACTTGGAGGAATGCTAAGCTGACGAGCAAGCCAGTAGGTAGCTAGATTGATTTCGTAACAAATAGAATAACGAAACGGTTGACCGTTGGTCAGCCTCTTGTGTTACATTGCTTTACCTGATTTTGAGCGCTAATAGTGCATTAGTATTAAATCTTTTAAGTTGTTGAACCAAACATAAAACAATGCGGAGTTTAAAAACTTAAAGCTATGCATTACAAAAACATTTGCGTCCAACAGATTTGATCCCAACACTTTAGTCAAAGACTGGTCTTTGAAAGATTTGCAATTCTGTGCTGGCTCATTGTTCTCCTTTTGGTTACTTTTGCCTATGCGCTCACTGTCAGGATCCTTTCGGAATCCCATTGTGGACGACTGTAAGAATCAGAGATGTCGAAGCCTAAGGAAAAAGCCAAAGTTTATCACCTAGCTTTTAGAGCAAACAAAAAGTGGAAAATTCAAGCTAGCCGACAAAACAAAATAAGAAATAATGCTTAAATAATTTATGCTGGAAGAGGAAACATTTTAAAAAGTCGCATTACGCGATTTTGATTTTGAGACAGTTCTTTAGTGGTTTTGCTTACTGTTTGAGGGACTTAGACTTGGGTTTTTGTTCCAGTTATTAAACAAAACTGTTTCTGGAATTAGAATTTATGCGGTGACAGATGTTATAGACCACAACTCAGACAGGCAGATATTACAGAACTAGCTAATTAACGAATTAAGCAATCAACTAATTAAACTGGCCTGTTAGCACGCGAAATGCCGACGGGATTACTGAAGGAATTAGTCGTCCACTGAAGCTAATACATTATACCTAGATGATTAAATTATGCCCTACTCATATAGAAAATTTGATGTAAAATGGCCGAAATTATTAGTATTCATTCTACTGTGTAATTTTTTTGTGTTGTGTTGTTCCTGCCCTTTATTACAGAAACTGATACTGAACTTTCAGGATTTTTGTTATTTTGGAGTGTGTTGTAACCTACATCAGGCTTAATCCGGAACTGAAAGTGGGTCACAGATACAGGTACAGGTACATACACAGGTAAAGGCCACAGGCTTCGCTGGAATTGTTTAGCTAAAATGCTTAATTTTTCGTGAAATTCGGGCAAAATTTTGAAATTTTTTCCAACAATTGAAGAGTGTTACAAATTTTAATAATCAATCGAAAATTTTAATAAAATTCGCGTTAATTTTTGAGAAACTTCACAGATATATACTTGAGTTGCAAACACCCCCCCCCCCCCCTTAAAAACATTGGGTCAAGTTACAAGCCAGAGTTGTAAGCTGGCCGCGGGTACCCGTGGGTATTGGAAATTGCGGGTATTGTGCGGGTATTTTGCTGTTTTTGCCCTGAAGTTCAGTGACGGAACAACTCACTAAAATTATTTAGACCAGAAACGTAATAGGAAGCAAAATCAAATTCTTAACCGACATTTCTTCAGAAATCTGTTTCTTGCTGTAATGTGATTCACGAAGGTCGGGTACGGTTTCATCCGGCACTTTTATGAAAAGCTTCCTTATGTAAGATCTCAAGCTTTGCCTTTACTCCAGTTTAACCGCAGGAGTACATTTTGTGTAGTAAAATTGAGGAAACGTTTTTCACGCTTATTGCCCTTAACAATAATACCAGACTCAAAATTCCGAAAACAGCCTGTGTAATTTGTAATTGTCCCAAGCATTTGTGTGGAGAGTTCCATTCCCTGTTGGCTAGTAACCTATCGGTTACTAATCATCAAAAATGCGGATTTTGTAAAAACACGACCAATTTTTTCCAGCGATTGTGGTTCATTTAGTAAGCAAGTTAGAGGATTACCACTTAGCAGATGTGTTCACAAAGGGCAGAGCCTGGACGGAACACAAACATACCACGGGAGCCCTTTAAGTTGCTCCGATGGCTGCTTTTTAGCTAATTAGGTCGCTTGTCAAAGTTAGGAAAAGTAGGCAAAATCATAGTTCCGCATATGTTTTAGCTAAATTCTCCAGAACGAAGAACGATTTCACGATAACTAAAGAATTGTCGGCAGTCTGCAAAAAATCTGAAAAATTGCAATTCTTCGAAAATCTGTTAAAAACTTTTTGAAAGCAAAGTTAGTTTTATTGTATTCAGGGAAAAGAAAAGGTGTTCAGCTACATTTTGACATAAAGATGGCATCTTAAGTCCATGTAATGAATGAGTAATAAATAAGGTTCAAAGTTAATGTCTCCTAAAGGAATCACCACCTTAAGAAGTTTCTTCCAGTTTCTTCGAAACACAAACTGGTTGATGCAAGCAAATGCTATCCAACGACAAAACCTTAAAGCGGAGTTCACACTGGAGTCTTAAGTCTTTAGTTTTAAGTCGTTAGTTTTAAGTCTTATGTCTTTAGTCTTTACTGGATTTGGTTCACACTGACGTCATAAGTCTTTACTCGAAAGTCTTAAGTCTTAAGAGATAAATTTATTTCATGTCCAGTCTTAAGGGGGGGGGGGCTACTAAAGGTTTGCCCCGACTTTGTCCGATTGGCCTACTTTTTGGCGAAGATATAGAGCATGGGTGTGGTCAAAAAAATATCGGGTACCGAGATCTTAGTTGCCTTCCAGCCATGTGCAGCCGTAGGGTTTATGTGCCCGACCCCCTGTTTTTCGCAACTACCAACATAATTAATTAAAAATTTCTGCTGGGTGCAAGACCGTAGCTTCAAAGTTGCCATTTGCAAATATGATTTGGCACATGTGCCCCTATCTACCGAAAAATACCTAGACGTCTGTATCTTATCTGCATCTCTGGGAATTTCTCTTCAAACTTGAAGTTTCGGCCAAAATTTAAAACTTTTTGGCTAACGAAAGGAAAATTTTATTACTGGTGCGAGCAATAAGGCTGTAATTTGTCATAAAAGGAGGCCCTATAGGAGTACTCATTTGTGCCAAATGGCAAGAAATTCTGCCGCGTGAAAAAATTTTTATGTCAACTTTAATCTTCAAAAATTGCCAAAATCGCCTTTTTGGGACAATGGTACCCCAGAAATCGAAAAAATCAAATTCTTTGAAATTAAATTTTTTTGAGATATTTGAACTCAGCGTGGTCGAAAACACACCCACAAACAATTTCAGCTCGATTAGTGAAGGTTTGCAACTTCCATGGCTGCAGAAAGCCTCTGCACAGGATCCGACAGACTGAAAATGGCGATTTTCGCGATTTTTGAAGATAAAAGTTGACATAAAAAATTTTTCACGCGGCAGAATTTCTTGCCATTTGGCACAAATGAGTACTCCTATAGGGTCTCCTTTTGTGCCAAATTACAGCCTTATAGCTCGCACCAGTAATAAAATTTTCCTTTCGTTCCTTTCGTTTTTAAATTTTGGCCGAAACTTCAACTTTGAAGAGTAATTCCCAGAGATGCACATAAGATACAGACGTCTAGTACTTATCGGCAGATAGGGGCACATGTGCCAAATCATATTTGCAAATGGCAACTTTGAAGCTACGGTCTTGCATCCAGCAGAAATTTTTAATTAATTATGATGGTAGTTGTGAAAAACGGGGGGTCGGGCACATAAACCGGACGGCTGCACATGGCTGGAAGGCAGCTAAGATCTCAGTACCCGATATTTTTTTGACTACACCCATGCTCTACATCTTCGCCAAAGGTAGGCCAATCGGACAAAGTCGGGGCAAGTCGATTTTAGTAGCCCCCCCCCCTTAAGGTCTTAAGCAAGCTAAAAACCTTAAGACTAACGACTAAAGACTGCAGTGTGAATCAAGCTAGTCTTAAGTCTTAAGGCTTTAGCAGCCTTAAGACTTACGACCTTACGACTTAAAACTCTGTGTAAACAAATTTCCCAAGTTTTAAGCCCTAAAGACTTAAGACTTGCGACTTAAGACTCCAGTGTGAACCCGGCTTAAATATTTCATTAAAGTTAAAGAATGTCCTGATATGTAAGATTTACCTGCAAAATCTTAGTCCGATTTTATTATATTGTATTTCATTCAGTCCAAGACAGAAATTATGCTCAGTGGGCGACTTTATCCCTATGGTTCTGCATTAACTGAGCTGCTCGGAGTGTGCAATCCAAGCGCAAATTTAATCAGTATTAAGTGAACAGATAAAAAACCATGTAAGATTCAAACATCTACGTTGGCAAATAGAATAACATTACTGGTTTAGTCCAGTTTTTCTGGCATTTATTGGTTGTTAAGCTGACGGCTGTTATTGTTTCAAATAATATTCTAAAAGACATGTTGCGTGGTCAAATTTGTCTAAGGCTATAGGTATTATTTTTACTATCCATGTTACCAAGAGTACATAATACATAAGAGTATGACAAGCGTCATGCTCTATGTATTATCAGCTCGCTACATCCTCTGCACGCTATCGGCTGACCCCCCCCCATCAACTGTCAAAGAAATTCGCCCGCTATGTTTATACGCAACAGACGCACTTTGAACGAACTGACTAGTTGTGTTTTCGTTCTAAAGCGTGCAAGTATAGCGCGCGAATTCGCTTTGATACGGGGGGTCTGATTTATGGGGGGGGGGTCAGCCGATAGCGTGCAGAGGATGTAGCGAGCTGATAATACATAGAGCATGACGCTTGTATTATGTACTCTTGATGTTACTAAGAGATAGAAAAGGGGCTGCTACCAATTGATAGTATTTAACTTTTTTATGTTTTATTTTCTATATTAAGGTTCAGATATTTTGAGCTGTCGACGTTAAGAAAAATGTAGTTGTTGGGCTAATCTGCAACTGCTGAAAATTTTTGGTACTAATTTAGTTATCGCTGCATCGGCTTTATTTGTATATTGCAATCAGATTATTAAATAAAATCAATCTGCGAGAAATCTTCCTGTCACCTGCTTGTAGCCGGTGGTTCAAAATTAACACTAAATATATTAGGTTTATTAAACAAAAAACTGGCCAAAAATCAAAAACTTTGAGTTGGCCTAACTTCAAATCTGGTGCTCGAATGACTGTAGATACTTCATTTCTTGTGCGAGGTTCAAAGTTTGTTACCGATTATAGCCAAAGTGTTTGAAGAAAATCCTCTAATATACAATATAGTGTTTTCACTAGTTTTGTCTAATCTGGTGGGGAAATTGAATTATTTGGTTTAAGGGCGGGGCCGGGCCGGCATGTCCCAAATGTTTACGGGCCGGGCCGGTACTGAAAATGTCGGCCATTGAACGTCTCTAAGTACTGTTGTTTCAGTAGCCAATTTCAGTTTCAGTTTCAGTTTCTGGTCACTTTCTAAATAGTTTAAGTTTATGTTGAAAAAACAATTACCTTATTAACCTTATGAAACTATTAAAGAACAAATGTTAGATCACTATATAGAAAACAATTGACTTTAGAGTTTTGTACCAGTACCTTATAGTTGCTGCCTTTATTGATTACAATCTGCTGTTTAACTGCAAGAGTCTCAATTGCATTGCTCTTGCAACAAGCTAATACATTGTTAGAAAAGAACCTAACAGTTTAAGTTTATGTTCTGTTCTGTTTTGTTCTGTTCTGTTATAGACCAAAGCAATCACCCTAAAATAGCATTGAATAAGCTGATGTTCCAACGCAAGATATACAATCTGATGTTCCTACACTTGATGTGCACTCTATTCTTTCATATGTGTAATATTTCATGCTTATCTGGTTCTTTCATTTCTGCAGCAGACAACATCTATGAATTACTACTTATGCAGCGCAAAGAAAAAGCAAGCCTTGATTTTAGAGTGTGGGAAGCAAAGCTGTGCAGAATACGGTCAAGGTATCTGCTCATAACTCAGCTTTGTCTGAAGGTTGAAGCAGAGGTGTACGAGGTTGACATAGGGCTAGCTATCACAAGTCCGTTTACCGGCCGGCCGCTGGGTAGATGTAGCTCCACCATCTTTGCATCGAGATGCGATAAACTGACGTACTTGAATTTATTGTCCACAGCAGACAAACCCACAAAGGTAACTGTA